>JAVGVS010000160.1:0-250000 GCA_032718565.1 Distichodus sexfasciatus | reverse complement strand
AGGTTATTTCTTGCGTTTCTCGTGTGAACCTGATGACATCACGCTCTCGTCCGGGTCCAGTCTTCAGCATGACGTTACCATACATATCAATACTCTTTTTGTAAATGTTTGTAACTTCTGGATATGTACTTTGTTTTAAGATTGAAATTCAAACATGCGTGTGCATGCGGTGTGTGTGTGCCCGACGCATGGTGGATGAACTTGTTGCTGCTGTCCGTGGTGCTGAAGCTATACGACTATATAACGGTTCCTGCTCGGCGCTTCGGGGTTTTAAGGCTCGGTATCTTACCCGGTGTGACACCGTGTACAAAATGACGAGGCGTTCAGTGCAAATAGAGATTTGCTGCCTGTCAGCTATTTCCCAACTACAGACAAACGTATATGCGTATATATGGTACTTTATGCTTAAGACGTTTCTCGTAGGAAGATACAATGTTTGGTTCTTTCTGTCCCCGTCCTACCTCTTGTAACACCCAGTTTAAAGCTGTAATAAGAGCTAGGCTGACGAATCAGATTTACTCAGATCTACAACTAGGTTTAAACATGACTCTAGCCTTCTCTCTCCGTCCATCTGCTGTTCGACCTGGATCTCATCAGCATCATCACGCGCATCCATCTACATAAAGGCGCCACTGATTACGCCTCCGCTTCCGCACGTTCTGCTTCCCGTCGCCTTGTTACGTCGAGCAACTGCGGACGGTTCCGCACGCGCAGGAAGTGCGCGGTGGGCGGGGCTTCAGGCAGGTGACTATGGATTACCTGTACGGCGCGAGGACATGGGAACAATATCGCGGGAGAAAAGGCGGTGGAATGTAGGGTCTGGTTTTTGAAGGACCACAGTTTGGGCTTATGGTTAAATGAGAGAACGTCTACGGGTGAGGGAGAGAGCAGCGATGCCACTGTTAGTCATTGCTAGCCATAAAGCTGTCTCAAATAGGACGTGACAGGCCTTGTTTTAGTTTATTTTTCAGTAGAGGGTCCCATTGTGCACATGTACACACTCATATTTAGATTTTATACTTCACTCATAATTAGAAACAACATTCTCTCATAACTGCATCATATTAAATATCTTATTATTTAAACAATATTATGCATTTCTTCTTTTGTTTCTCTTGTACATTTTGCTTTCAAAATGTTTTGCCGTTAAACCTTTATGCGCTACTCATTTATTATCTTTTTCATCCTAGCACAAGCTTGTTGTTATTAATGATAAAGATAAAGATGAAGGTTTCTGTAATGTCTTAAATTTGATTTACATTTCAACTTCTGTAAAAATCACACAAGTATTTTCCAGAAGGTGGATATTTTGGTTTATACCCTTCAAACAGGCATTTTACTTTAATCTGTTTAAACTCTCTCTCAAAGCCAGTAATGCCTCAGCCTTTCTCTATGTAGCAAAACTCATAAAAGCCATTCATCTGTTAAAAGTGAGGGAAAGAATAAATGAAAGACAGATAAAGCAGGGGTCAGTGAGACAGCCATGAGTCATCTGCTGTCTGGCAACTAATGAATCCCACAATCCTCTACAACTGCCAACCTCTAGCTCTTCTGGAGTGAGCTAACATCTCTCTACTCTCACTCCAGAGCTGCATCGCACCATAAATATAACCTCCTCAGGGATTGGGGCAGAGACATTGTCAAACTCATAATTTACCTGTTTTATGTTTTATACTTCCTTAGTAACATAACACTCAGAACACATGGCCTGTTACTCCGCTTATTAATGACCTTTACAGTAAAAGGAAACCGTACTGTGATGATTATTCATCAGCCACCATAGATGGACCTGATGTTTTCCTGTAATGTGTTTAGATTTGTCAGAACTGAGAAGAGTCTTGATGTCAGTCTAACTTGTCTTGTGGGAAGAGGCTATCGATTTAGGCTCTATTTGATGTCCTAAGAGGACTAGATTTGCTGAACTGTACTGTTATTTTAAAATCATTTGGCACCCAGCAGGAAGGAAAAGATTCTACATGAGACACATAATAGAGATTTTGAACTTGCTTTGTCTTTTTGTATAATTAAGTTAATACAATGGAAGTGCAGTTATAATAATAAAATGGAAGTGCATGTGCTCATTTAGTCAATGTTTGAGGATGGTGAGGGACTCACCATAGCAAGAGGAAATTTGTTCCACTCTTTAGGTGCCAGAACAGAAAGGACTCTCGTTGCAGATATTCAACAAGGCAAATATCACCTTATTGTCACTGAGCAACAATGCTGACGTCACCGTAAAAATCTGCATGGTTCTCCACATAAAAGCTATGAAAGTGGTTATGAATCATTATTTTTATCACTATGAGACATTTTCATTTACATTACTGATTTTAAAATGAAGCAATGTCTGCTATTATGACATACAGTATCAGGCATACAAAGGGACATTCTTTGTTTTTAAAACTGCCCCGTACTGTGGAGTTATTAATTCCCCTTAGCCTAAATTTCAGTCTCAGGTGATAACTCCCCCAGAATCTATACAGTCTTTTAAGACTCTTATCAGGCTTACAAACATTTTTTTAAATTAATTAGGAAGGATTCTAACATTTATATAAAATGGATATTTATTTGGGCATTATTGGGCAAGGCCATTGCAAAACTCAAATGAGTGTTGAATTTGTTTTAGGTACAATTCTACACTAATTTGAGCCTTGCAGTGTGTCTAGGATTGCACCTGAAAACAGCAATATTTAAAGTGATAAAATGCTACAGCCATTGTAGGCATACTCTAAATTCAAGAAATATGAGGCCCGAGATTTATTGCAGTATTATTCTTAGACGGTTACACTAATATTGCATTAAAGGTTTTTATTAGTTTTCACAATGGTGCCTTGTGTGGTGAAATAATTAAAGAATAATTATACAAATGAAATGACAGGTAAACTAGGGAATTAACAAGGGTCACGTCTCAGAGTCATTAGTCAGTGAGATGTGAAAATGAAAGAGCTGAGGCTGATAGTAATTATGGCTGTGTTGGGACTGTGAGGCCCATGAATATGAATCACACTCCACTCCACATTCAGCGACGGGAAAACCAGCTTCACCTAATGGACGTCCAGGCCAGAAACTACTTGCTCTGCTCATTACACAACACAACACAATCAGGGACTCATAAAAGAACTTACCTGGTTAAAGGTGCAAGTCCCTCCGATGAGGTATATTAATGTAGTTTCAATTGAATGAAACGAATGGGACTTTAAAGTATGTACCAAATTACCATGAACTAATTTGCATCTCATCATCAGTGAAGGTGACCAGTGAGGAACAGGATCGTAGGAGGTGTAAAATACTTACATGAAATCGACTTTTCCAGGAGCGATGACCCATATAATCTCATTTATATGCAAGTCTCAGGAAGAGCGTAGATGAAATGTATAGGTTTATGGTACTGAAGCCTGGCCAGAGTCATAATGTTTAACATTATTTATAACTCATTTTCCAAAAAAAAATCAATATTTTTCAAAAACAATACAACAATCTTAACTTTGTTAATTCAAGTGAATTTATATATGACTGACAAAAATACAAAGAAAATATTTTCTAGAGTTTTACAGAACAACTTAATTGTAAATACACATAAATGTAGTATTTGATTCCTGCAACACAGTCAACAAAATGGATAGGGTCAAAATAAGATTAAAAAGTGCACAGAATTTTTAATTACCACTAGTTTAGAAGAAAACAGATAAAGCAAGCTAACTGGTAGAAGGTGTGAGGTATCATGATTGGTTATAAATTATTATTCACCGAATGATGGACTGTGGCTCATCACTTTGTGCCAACATTCATGAGAGAATTGTTAACCAATACAAAAGCAAAATTTTACAATGCAAGATTGCAGCGAATTTACAGTGCATAATATTACAAAAAGATTCAGAGAATTTAGAGACATTTCAAAGCATAAAGAGTAAAGATGGAAACTACTGTTGAATGTGTGTGACCTTAAATCCTTCAGACAACATTGTCTAAGAGACCGTCTTACTACTGTGACAAATATAGCCGCATGGACTTGCGAGTACATCGGAAAAACATCTGGCAATTAACACAGTCCGCTCCTGCATCCAGAAATGAAAAATGAAACTTATTACACAAGAAACAATGCATACATCAAGTCTATGCAGAAATGTTGGCGAGTTCTCTGGAACAAATCTCGCCTCAGGAATGCAGGAACTGAATGATCATGGTCAGATGAGTCTACATTTCAGCTTGTCTTAAGTCCAAAAAAAAAAAAAAAAACAATAGTAAAAAGTGCAAAATACAGCATCTATGACTGCATTGGGGTATTAGTGCCCATGGCATGGGTGTGTTGCATGCGTGAGAAGGCATTACTGACTCTGAGGTGTACAGCATATTGGGATTTTAGAGGGACATATGTTGGCATCAAGATAGTCTCTTCCCAGAACGTCCATTCTTATTTCAGCAGAGCTTTGCTAGGCCTCATTCTGCATGGGCTATAAGAGCATGGCTTCGTAGACACAGATTGTATATGCTTGACTGGCCTGATGCCAGTCCGGATCTAACGGCTATTGATTGGACAACGTAATCATGGTCTTTCGAAAGAACAGCTAGGCAAAAAGCTTATTGAAGGTAAATACAATAATAATAATAATAATAATACGTAACCAATGACAATAATAATAATGACATGACAAAATACAATAATGCAATAATAAATATGCATCTCTCAACTTTTTTGGAATTAATATTTCCAGACAGCAAAAATTCGAATTTGTTCATATTTTTAAAATACAATTATGTTGGTCAAGGTAAAAATATTGATGATTCACTGTTCTTTGACGTTAAATAATGTTAATGTGAACTAATAAATCACAAGATTTTTTCATTTATTACTTTTTTAAAGCACATCCCAATTCCAAGAGCAAAGGGTTTTCATTTAATATGAAATGTGGTGAGATGTGGCATGGATGGAATCTTTCCCATAGGAGAGATGGCATATTCTCACTCTCAGAGATATGATCCAGCCAGGCAATTAATGAAATCAGCTACTTATCCACCTGTCTAAATAAACCCACATACATTATTACTTTAACTATAACATATTTTTGCATGTTACGAATCATGTTCCACTGCCAAAGAAGTCAGTGGGGAAGCTACAGTGCAACACTGTTTTTAATAAAGTTGTTGGCTAGACTACAAGCTATAGAAAAAATAACTATACTAAATGCAATTTCGTCCTGTAATACTCAATATTTGTTCTCTATGATACTCTTAAAACAAATGTATTTTTTGTGAAATGTTAAATGTAAATGTTAAAAGTAATATGAAAACCACATACAATGACAGGCACAGTAGCCTATCAGATACTATAACCTTTGTAAAAGAAAAATAATATTTTTTTGTCTCATTAATTTTAGCCACACTAAATTGGCATTGTTAAAAGAAACAGATTGTTACTGGAAAAGTAATGATTATTTCTCATTGTGAACACAGAACTGCACAGCACAACACACAGTGCACCACATTTGAAATATGACCTTTGCATTTTGCCCCCATCCATGAAGAGCAGTGGGCCAGAAGTTGTTTTAGCCGTGCCCAGGAGCAGTGCCTGGGGATTGGTACCTCATGAAGTAACTCATTGGTACCTTTGCAGTCTGGGACTTAAACAAGCGACACTCGATCCGGGGTAATGGGGGGGCTACAAAATTAGCTTAAGAATACTGATAAGTTACTCCAAAATGGTTTACATTTATCTACTACTAATTTAATTAGCTACTCTCCGCCTGCACCTTAAATATATTACTTTTTAGTAGAGTGTTTATGTGGCTGTGTGTAATAATTAATTACAGTGAGGTTTTTTTGGTGTAGTGGTAAGAGAGAAGATGGAGATGAAGAATGTAAAAAGTATTATTTACAAATAGCACAAAGAAAGGAAAGAGTGGCCCAGGAAATACAGTCTGTTAATAACACAATATGTCAACATTTGGGATATATATTACATTACAGGTGGACATACTTTCAGACAAAAAGCGAATGCATAGATTTCCATTGTGAGAACTAAAATCATCTCGTCATCCGGCACCAGTGCAATCTCCTGGTCCATGTGACAGCAGAAGTTTTTATTATATAATACTCCCCAGACATGTAGGGGCCTGTAAGACACCCTCAAGTGTGTCCTGTAATCATTAGACACTCAGCACCTCTGTGTGTATTTCTAACTTACCTGTCAAATCTTAGCACCTTGCAGGGCTAACAAAACGAAAAGAGAGAGAAGGGAGGGAGGGAGAGAAAGAGATTCATTATGTAGCCACACAGCCCACATCGCACTCCCTGTCATAATAATTGCATTTATGAGTATTGGTGAGGAGTTGTAATGGGAATAAGGGCTGTAGGTAAATATATCATCAAACATCAACAGCAAACAGTAAACACAAACATCACAAACAAATTATAGAAGAAATTTGACTTGATAGATGAGATGGACACACACAAATACACACACACTTTTATATTCTCTCTCACTCCATTAGTGCTTATGTGGATGAAATTAGAGGGAGAGCTCTGCTATTTGACTTGAATCTAATCATGGCCCACATCCACTTGTCACATGTTATTATGTAGCAAAGCTCAGCTGCGACACCAGTTAATTTAATCATGTGGTTATATAACTTCTAGAAAGATGCTATTACAATGATTGCCTTTCCCCATTCTCTACTTCACCATTTCTCTACCCTTTTTACTCTTCATAACACACTTCTCAGCATGGAACTAAAAATCCTACTTGATGTGCTACTATGCTAATATTTAACCCTAATGTTTTGTTTATGGAAAAAAAGTATATAATGCTGGGTTTAGAGCTTTGTCCTGGGCTTTTTTGTTTCTGTAATTCTGCTGGCTCTGTGGAGTCAGAGGAATTATTAGTATTTAAATCAGGTTTAATTACAACCTATCCCAATCATGTTGTGTATGAGATTGCTTACCTATTTAACTTTATAAGGACTGATTAAGGGACCTGTTTGGCTGACTTCTTTTTACTGTTAAAGCAACTGGAATATTAAATGATAAACTCCATTATTAATGACCGATCTAGTTTTTCCTTGAAAAGGCACAAACCACTAGCTGACCTTTATATAAGACTGTCCAGCTACATGTACCTCCTGCATAACATTCATAAGCTCAGTTATCATCATCGTCTGAGGAATCTTTGGAATCATTTATAAGTAGGTTCATTGCAAAAAGTCTTCCGTTACACACACACACACAACAAAACTATATGCATTTATAAACATTTTTCCATAATCTGAGAAAAAAACACACTGAATACCCATTCCTTGAAATACTATAATTAGAAGTCTGGTTTTGCTACATTTGTCCTGTCAGAAGGTTGTGCTGTGGGCTGTTTTCTGTGTATGTGTATTTGTGTGTGTCTCAGGTGGGTAATGAGAGCGGTAGACACACCTTGTCTGAAGGGGTCCTCCAGGTGGCGTGGTGAACAGGTTCCTGCAGCCTTTGGGGGGAAATGTCTTATATGTTTTTATCCCTGCTATATATTACACCCCTATTGGCTCAAAATAATATTCATCATGACCGACACATAAACTCTCTCTCTCTCTCTCTCTCTCTCTCTCACTCAGATGACTGTGTTTCCCTGTGGTAGATGAAATGTAAATGTGTCTAGAGCTTTCTTGCAGTCTGCAGACCTCTGATATTTTTGGCTGGAGTTAATTTATTAGTTTAATTCAGCCTCATGGATCCTCACTTATGACACGAGGCGCCTCTCACACCTGCTAATAAGCATTTTAAACAATCCACACTTTCCCGTGCCAGTGTCCCAAAGTACCAATGCGCCACAAAATATATATATATATATATATATATATATACACACATACAGTGTATATATATATATATATATATATATATATATATATATATATATATATATATATATATATATATATATATATATGATATACTCATATATATATAACCTGCTTCTTGTTGTGTTTTCCTTATACAAGCTCTACTTTCTCAGCTTTGTTTCTGACTATTGTACAGGCAACCATCTGATTCCCTAACCTGAATGCCACCAATACTCAGTTCATGTGTGAACACAGAAATCCCATTATTCTCTCAATAATCAGGATGTTTATGAAGCTGTGGATGGGATTCACAATCAGATCTGTTTTCTCCTGATTTTCCAGTGAATTATTATAACATCAACCCCACCACTCTGTAGGTATAACCACACCCAAAATAAATACGCATTTTGGCAGCAGCCATTCCTGCAAAACTCTGTACTTGGCTGAAGCAAGTCTCACTAATCTCTCACTAATGGGTGTTTATAAAAAGTTGTTTGATGGGATTCAGGATCAGAATTCTACCTCAGGCTCAGGTTTTTATCTCACCCAAACTATAATAATTACTGCAGGTCTAGACTTGCCCCAAATTCATCTGTCCTACTGATTACACTCTCATTTTATCTTGTTACAATTAGAAATGTCAATTTACAGATGATATCAATTAATCATCTCTGATGTAATTATGTTCCAACTCTCACTCTAGTCCTTTTAGTACACAGATGAGTAAATGAAAAAGAGTGAGGATGATTAATAGTAAATTCTTTCATGCTGGTACTCAGATTGCTGAATTCTGTGTGTTAGTTTCTACTCTGACTGCTTAGAAGGTCGTTGAAGCAAAAGATGAAACACTTCACTGACATTTTTAACAAAAGCAAAAAAGCGGCTGTCACCAGTGAACTGCTATCAAAACTCAGCCAAACACAGTTTCATCACCCTGACTTTCTAACGTGTCAGTTACACTGTCTCCACCAGCCTACTGCTAACAGCAGCATTTTATTGCCATTCTTTCTGAAGTCCCAACCTAGCACAGGAGGGAGAAGGAGGGAGGCAGTAACAACACTGTCTGAGGGGAATATCTTACTTGGAACAAAGACAGACACACATACACAGCACACATCCTCCCCACATACATACATCTCTTTAAAAAGGCATGTCATCAAAGCTGAGCAGATGTCAGTTCCACAGTGAGTAAAGACGTTTATAAATGTCACCTTCACCATCATAAACAATATACAACATAAATCTACACGATTACACACATTCAGACAGTATGGAGCCTAAAGCATGAAAGTCTCTTAATGCAGTAATTAGACACATTCATTGTAAAATAAATGAACAGTACAGCTGTTATCCACCTCAGCATCAGTTCTACAAGTCCTCTGTGCTCCATGGTAGCACTATTAGTTTCATTTGGTAAATTTGCAGTGTGAATGTGAAGAGAAAATCTGGACACAGAACATCCTGCAATACATCAGTGAATTATGGTCATAATGATTTTACTACTTTAGATTGTGGCAGTGTGCACGTATAAATTAAGGAGAAATATTATGTTGTGTAAAAAGTTGTTTTTTTACTCTATATGCGCCTGGCTATACTGCGATAATGCTTAATAAAGTAATATTAAACTCAGCTTTGGGACTAACTATTGATTAGTATCATAAGATTAATGCTGGAGTGCAGATGTAGAAAACACACAACAGCAAGTACACATGACTAAACCAATGTACTCTGATAGGCCAAAACATTATGACCACTGACGGGCCGATAAACACTGATTACCTTCTTACGAAGTGGCATCTGCTTGTGGTAGGATATATTAGGCAGACCCAGTCAACGTTTTGTCCATGTATTTGAAGCAAAAGAAATGGTCAAGAGTAAGGATTTGAGTAACTTTTACAAAACATCCAAATTGTTATGGTTGTATCCCTGAAGGTGCAGCTGCTGTGCCATCCTGTGGGAGACTAGGAACCCACCAAAAGCGGTCCAAGGAGGAAAAAATGGTGAACAGATTCATGGACAGTAAAGACTCCTTGGTGCATGTGGGGAGCAAAGGCTGACCAGTGCTGTCTGATCCACTGAAACCAACTCCATGGTTCTGATAAAGAATTACTCACAGTACTTCACCATTTTGGGCACATGAGTTGTGTAGCCCTTCTATTTGTTTCATGAGTCACGCCGCATTATGACTGTGTGTACATATGCACACAACACACACACACATTGTCATACTCTACAAATAATACATGCAACACAGTAAATGAGGCACATTTTCTTGCAGAAGGAGCTATTGTTGGCATGCTGGTGTGTGGTGTTTTGTTGGTATTGTGGGTCATGCTGACAAGTCAGTACACTGACTATGTATAATTGAAAACAAACAGGAGCAGGAGCTGGCCACACTGACCTTGCATGAGCTGGACTGAACATAGACAGACAGAGTAACTGCACCCTCCGGAAAAATGCAGTATGTACAGATAAAACACAGATATAGTCTATCTCTCTTTCTGTCAGGTGTTTGCTGCCATATTGAGGTGGTCCACTGTTACATTTTTCTGCCATGTGAATGACTCTGTGCCCATGTTGTTGATGTAACAGAAGAGTGTTAGAAGTCAGGTGCGTTATTAGCATTGTTATTTTAAGGCAGCACAAAATCAATGAAGCTTGTATTCAAGCTGTAGTGTAATGGCTGCCTTAGTGCTGGGAATGCTACTATAGATGCTCTGTTCACGTGCTGATGCTTCCTGCACTTGAGCACCTTCCTGTTCCTCTGAGAACAGCCTCACCTTTTACTTTACCAAATGCAGCATTGTGCAAGTAATGTTGAGAGTAGTTAAGTGCAAGTGGTAAGTGCTACTTATAAGCTAAGAAAAAAAGCAGCAAAAGCTACTTTTTTAAATGCTGTAGTTTTAAAAGAAACTAACAACTTTTTTTCCAAATAGTGATGTTTCAAAATGCTAAATTGTTACACAAGAAAAATCTCTCCTTACAAAGTAGAGATTATTTCAGCTAGCAGATTGGCGTTGAATTGTCATAAGTGAACTACTATAGTGTACTGTACTTGCGTGAACAGGATCATTGCATCACAGTGCACTCTTGGCAGATGAAGTCCACCTTCGTGAAGCTGAAAGCAAGAACGTAGGGTTGTAGAAATACAATTACCTTAGTTGTAGGGTTAGCTACTTTTTCTCTATAGCTTGCAGCATTTAAAGTAGCCCCAACACACTGACAGTAGCCCACCTGGCTGCAGATGCTTCTGGCATTTAAAGGGATTGGGGAGATAATTATGCTTGGTTTATTGCATATTACACAGTAACTTTATTTGTTTACTGAAGAAAACAAGTATAACATTTTTAGATCATGTACTGATCACAGCATCAAATTTTAACCCTCAAACTAGCAAAGTCACTGTGAACACACCCTAAATGTCGGTCTCAGTAGGGCAGTAAGACCTTAGGGTGTGGGTTTTTTGCTGGAGAGTTGGCAGTGCGGCCCACAGCATGTGGTGTCCTTCAACATTTTCCCTCAGAAGCCGATTGACAGCTGCCTGCTTAGATGGACTGGGGCGTCCATTGGGCTGATATGTCCCATCCTGCCTGTAACCACCACATCCTCTCTGAATGAACCATAAGAGAGGAGAGGAGAAGAAAAAGAGCAGGATGAGAGGAGAGACACAGAATAAAGGCTGGACAGATGATAAGGAGGAGAGGAAGAAGCGACAGCACAGGATCTCTATGTAAGTGAACAGAGTTTGCTACAGTGTGCCCAGGGCACAAGGGCAGTAAGGAGAAATAATAAGGAATTAGTGTTGTCTCCTGAAGGGCAGGGGTTACTAGCTAAATTAAAAAGAAGGAAAAGAGGCAGAAACCAGTCACAAGATTTTCCTCCATCCTCTGAGCTCCTCATTTCACTCTCAGGCAACAAAGGAAGGCAAAAAGAGGGACAAAACCAATTAATAAAGATAAACCATTTTAAAAAGAAAATTGAAATTCTTTAATTGAGAGAGAGAGAACTAGTTCACTTTTTATATTTTTGTGGTTTCTGTCAACTTCAATGGCTATTTTTATTTTAGATTTTACTTTTTCCCTCTTTAAGTTTTATCTATTAGTTAACCTTCTAGCATGTTTAAATTTTCACAGTTTATGAAAATGCAGTTGACTACATGTTTTAGCAATATAATAAACCCTACTTGCTAATTTCCTAATCAGAGATTGACAGTAACAAAGTACATTTACTTGAGACTTTCACTTCACTACATTTGAAAGACAAATTCCGTACTTTTCACTTTACTACATTTCTATCAAAGTTCTCATTATTGCCTTAGCCGCATATCTAGAAACCAACATTTCAGTTTTTGAAAGGTTAAAGATTTCTGTCTGATCTTACAATTATTTTTTAAAATTAACCTTAATGACTAGTTTTGTGGTCCTTGAGTTGTGTTTATTCTGTAACATTCTACCAATCCCCTATATTCAACAGTTTCTAAAAGCTAGTCAGAGGCATTAGCTATGGTAAGTGTTGTGGAAATAATGCAACAATCCGGTGAAAGAAAATGTACTTTTAATACTAAATATGTTTTAAAGCAAGTACTTCAGTATTTTAACGTAGCTAAAAATTTGACTGTATGACTTTATATTTTAGTAATATTTGACTTGTGCTATCTGTACTTTCACTCAAGTAATTAAGTTAGGCTGGGCATATCGTTGTGCGATTAAAAAACGTTGTTTTTGTAAAGCTCATGCTCAAACTTCTTGTATTCAAATATATGGTGAAAAGCCAGCTCCCGACTTATGTGCGCACACTATACGGCACGATGCTCGGATGTAACTTGACTGCTTACACTAAACGACATGTCGCCATGTTTGTACTCTGTACTCTGCTCTGCGTTTCACTTCGAGTTGTGTTCACGCAGGCGCAACGAGGAAAACTAACACAGAGTCGTTGTCGTGGCTCTGCCTCAGCAGTGCGATACCCTCACGCGGGGCGACCACAATTTCAAGCTCATTTGTGTTTCATTCGCCCATACGATTGCCCATCGGGAGCTGGTCTTGTGGGGTTAATCGGTGCTCATTACCCATCTTATGCTACAGGTACAACACTTACGATTAAGATGAAACTCAAACTCGGGCAGGGAAAAAAAACTGGCCGAAAATCGGCGGAAAATCGCATAGTGTAAGCCCAGCTTTAATTATTAATTGTTATTACGTTTATCAATGTAATTAGAAACATTTATTCTGCCATGCATTTTCAAATTTCTTCATCCTCCAAATGATGACCAGACAGCAGCATCGGCGGTCAGATGTGAGTCATTACCCACTGTTCATTCCCAACCCTTAAAAAATAAGTGCTTGGATATTTCATTGACGATGCCATAATTATTATTATCTTAAAGGAATGATCATCTCATCAATTATCTTCTACTTATAATAGTCGACTTTATATATATATATATATATATATATATATATATATATATATATATATATATATATATAATATATATATGTATGTATGTATAGACGTTCTAAAGCATTGGTACACTTTAATTAATATCAAGAAATTGCAGCTAAAAGCATACTGTGCAAAAGTAGTTGTCTGTAAAAGGGTAACACTACCAACCACAGGAAACACTTACAAAAACAATGTTCTATAAATATAAAAAAAGAGCAATGTGCTTGACTGCTCTAGCTAAGCAGCTGCTGCATCACGCTCGGTTCAACCTCCCATTTCCGACGCTGATAGGATTTGCCAAACTGAAAATATGACTGTCTCACCTTTGTCAAGTCAAGGTAGCACTCGTTTAAAAATAGATATTACGTTATTCTGTCAGTGAGGACTTGGGTTTAAGCACGAATATATCTTAAAACATTGTCAGTTAAGCAGCATCAAAAGCTTTGTCAGTGGATAGCAGAAGTCAGACACCCAAGTTTAACCCTAGGATAGGAAAAATGAAACAGGAAAAACAAAGCATTTACAAAGTTTATTGTGAAAAAAATTACAGCCATTCATTATAGTGGGATTGAGTTCCCACTATATGTAGCCATGAGAGAGAGAGAGAGAGAGAGAGACTTAACCTCTGACATCTGTCAGTTTTGTCTCTAGCTCCTATGATTTTATTTACTTTTTATATATTTTGGTGTTTTTCTTTAATTTAATAAATTAGTTAACTTCTGTTAAAATTTGCATGTCTTTCAGAACAAATCAGGGTACTTGTCACTATGTAATCATACAAGTTTTACGAGGTCGGACACCCAATTGCTAGATGAGAGAAAATGACAGGAAAAAACAACAGAATGTTAAAGAGCAGCTGCCAAGTTTAATGTGAAAGATATACGGCCATGCACCGTCAGAATTTGTGTGGGGGTATGTATAGCATAGCAGAGAGAGCGAGAGAGAGAGAGAGAGAGAGAGAGAACCCCCCCAGCTTCCTCTGTCGGTTCTGTCTGGCTCCTGAACAGAATAAAGCTGGCATCAGACACTCACATGATTAAACAACTCAACCTAACAATGCTTTAGATACTAAATCAAAGCTGCGTTCCTGCACATGTGCTCAGAGAAAAAGAGAGAGCGAGGAGAAAAGAAGCATCACCATGGAGAGGGCAGGGCACCTATCCTGACCCTGTGTCCTCACGTCAGCCCATTTTTATCTAACAAAACAAGTCTCTCCGAAACGGGTGTGTTTGAGAAAGACAGAGACCTGAACGTTAGAGACTTTGGTTTTGATGGCACCACAGCTCCCCCTAATGGAAGAAAGTGCTGGAGTATGTCTCCTCTAAAGACATACAAATCAAACATTCAAATCTGTCCTAAAAATCATCCCTTATTAGTAACTTGGAGCTGGCGTATCATCCAGGTGGAACCTCACATTGGTGCCGGTGGAAGTTCAAGGAACATTGGCTCTTCAGTCAGCCAGGTTCATGGTATATTCAGAGAATTGCTAGCTTTTTTAGAAGAAGGTTTTTTGAACTTTTGAACAGCTTCATGTATTTTTTTTTATACCATTCAGCAATTCAATTTTACACTGTTAAAATGTTAATGTTAAGTTTTCGCAGTCAGACAGCAATGAGATAAAAACAATGGGCCTCATTCCTTGACAGTTCTTAAGAATAGATTTGTTCTTAAAACTCACTCAGAAGTTTCTGACCTTCACCAGTGTTTTCTTATTCAAGATTTACTCCTACTGTAGATAAAAAGAGAACCTGCTAATAGTACTCTTGTGCAAATTTTACTGCATGCAGGTTATTGAGTTTTCTTTAATTCTACAATTGCGTAATATTGCACTATGTAAAAGTCTGAATGAGGCCCATGTGGTATGCGGTAAGAATCTCTAAGGAATAGTCGCCCCCTACTGGAGAAAAGACGCATGTGCATTCTGTAACTCTCACAGAAAATACCCATCTAATATTGTGCAAAATCTCTCTTTATTCTTTCATTCATTTGCCATAGTCTTGACCTCGGTTTTACACAGAGCACTGACAATAATAAAGGGAACAAAAATGTATTGAGCCGACCTGTAAACACACAAGCAGAGGAGCATGAAAGAACGATAAGGGTGATACGGTCTGTAACACTCAGAATCTATATACAACCATTTTGTTTCTCAAAAATCCTCCACAAAAAGCATCCAACATTCGGTAAGTTCATCGACCGAGCCCACATGCCACATAACACTGAGCTATGTTAAAGAGAAGGTGCATTTGACCAGCTATGACTGCATATATTAAAGGGGCTCTAAAACCAATGATGCTAATGTGGCTAAAAATAGTGAAAGCTCGCATATTCTAGCATAGCTTGTCCCTAATAGCTTTCATTAAGTCACATGAGCATCCTTGGATGATTTTCCCTTTTAAGTGCAAAGTCTGACTCGAAATCCAGTGACTAAACTTCTGAATTTAAAACAAGTGGAGAGAACATTCGTGGGGGGACTGTAGCGACAGGCCACATGGAAATAACCCTGGCTTTTAGGTGATGTCAAACAAGACAGGGGGAGGAAAAGTCTTTTTGTTTTACGGGAAACTTCCCCCCTGGAGCCTTTCTCCACCCGACCCTAATGTCATTAGAGAAAGTTATTAGGAGATAGAAGTACAAACATGAGCAATAAAGTGTTTTTGCCCTTTCATTTTTCAGTCGAGGTATCTTTGCTCATTCTGATAAATTACAGTTCCCATCTTTTGTGTGTGTGTGTGTGTGACAAAGACAAAGGATAGGAAATTGATTTCACCGGGAGGACTCGTGAGCCAAAAGAAGCTCCAGAGATAACCGCATCTGGGATATTAATACATGTCATTACTCGGAAAATATGAAAGTAAACAGATCAAGAAGATAATGTTTTTACAAACAAGATAAGAGTGCATGTGTGGATCCATCACTTACTATCCACAGACAAAAATGTAATAAACGTTTTTCCAATGACTTTGTTTGTATGGATATTCAGCAATGATGAATGTTCGTTGGCGATACGCAGGAGCGGCTCGGTGGATTCTCGTAGTCCACCGGAGCAGATAGAGGGAAGCGGTTATGAAGTTCAGGCCTGACAGGAAATGAGACAGAATTGGAGGATGGAACGATAGCACCCATGCACGGGTGAGTTCGGGACAGTTTGAGCGACATGCTCCGCCGACCAATCAGGCGTTTCGTCTGATCTCGTGTCACTTTGACAGAGTCCATAACAGACACAAAATTCCTGCTCTGCCATTAGCCTTTAATCTTACTTCCCACCAGCCGCGAGTCCATTCCAAATCGGGCAAACCACACAATGCCCAACTCTCCTCACGAAAAACACATGAAAAAAGAAAGAACAGAAGAGGAGGGAGAAGAGAGCAGAGGGAGGAAGAGAGGGACAGAGACTGCTCTGCGTCTCACGTCTGATGGAGCCGAAGTTAAGCCACCAGGCCATTTTTGCAGAATGGGCAAAAATGCCCCTGCAGTTGACAAAGAGAAACCCCTCTCAGCTGGAGTAGATCTGGGTGCCAATCACACGCATAATCTCTTTCTGCACCTTAGGCTCCTGGGTGTTAATGTTAGCATCTCCAACCTGACCGTCTTCATACCTGAGGGAGAGAGAGAGAGAGAGATGGAAATGATATTTAACCACATTTAAGCATTCACTCAGAAGATTTCTGATGGCCAAACGTCATTGTTTATAGTTCATGGAAATGTATAGCCATTATGCAAAATGCATGTCAGAATTCTTACACACAATAAAACCACAAGTATCCCATTATTCCTAACTGACTTGTTATACCATTCTCTATAACAGTGAAAGTGATTGATTATTTGTCATTGTGAACACATCACAGCACAGCACACTGTGCACCACAACAAAATGTGACCCTGACCCATCCATGAAGGAGCATTGGGCATCTGACATGGGCAACGCCCAGGGAGCAGAGCTTGGGGACAGTACCTTGCTCATGAGTACCTTAGTGGTACCTTTACCAGCCCGGGAATCGAACTGACAACCTTCCAATGACAGGGCGTACTCCCCAGCCTTTACGCTAAAAACTGCCCCAGTTGCCCACTTAGATATCTAAAAACATGGTATGTCTCCACCTTGGCGACATAGGAGAAGCCAGATTTGCTGAGCTAGGAGTGCAAACCACACCAATAAACTCTGATGATGTGTTTTACTCACAAATTAGATATTACTGGATCTTACAGAGCTATAATACACAGAAGATGAAATCTGTCAGCTAGAAGAGGCACAGTTTGACATTGAACAAAGCTGCTGCACGTTGAGCGGTTTACTACATCAAAAGTAACAATGCCGCATGGGCGTAAATCCCGGGGGGGACGGAGGTCTCCCCAAAAAAAATTATTTAAAAAAAAATCACACTCTCTATTGTGAAAAATATATGTATGTGTACCTAAAATAATTGTGTAAGTAGAAAAAAAACAAATGCATTTAGAAACAGTTGAGTTCCCCCTCCCCTTCCTCACAGTGGTTTGGCCCACTGCCTGCTTTCCCAGTTCATCTCACCTACTCTACACACACGAGTCAGGTGTGTGGCTGCGGCTCAGTTAATGTTGAACTCCAGTAAGTAGGGTATTTTATTCACTTTAAATGAAGCGATTCTCTTTAATGTAGTTGATGCAGACTCATTCATAAATTAGTTGTGGCAAAAATGCTGATTACCGATGTAATTTTCCATGAATCTGCTATATTAGCGATTAAAATATTACTTATCTAGTTAACGTTAGCTTGTTTACAATAGCTTGTTGCATAGTGCACTGCAACTAACATGCCAAAGCCGTTTCCCATGCATTGTTTTATTTGTGACGACTTGGCATAATGTTAACTTAACATTAACGGCCACAATTAGCATATTGTTTAGCTGTGCATTTACTAAATGAGCACTGTGCTACGTCCGACATAATGACGCAGTCTCCATGCTACAATAATAATGATAGAAGCAAAGTTTTTCACTGTGGGGACATATCTTTATAAGTACAATCTTATTTGTGTCCCCTTCAAAAATTGCTCATGAGAAATTTTATATTTATTGTCCCCCCCCACTGTTAAATGAAATTTACGCCCATGCCACTGACGCAAATGTGTGAAGATAAAGTTACACTGATCAATCAAGACATTATGACCACCTGCTTAACAGTGAGTAGGTCTGCGGCTATGCAGCTTCATAAGCAATAAACCATTTTCAACTATTTCAGTTACACAAGCTCTTGTATTGTAACAGACAACACAGTCCAGCTTTTGTCATCCCCCTCCACGTGCATAAGTCAGTCTTGGCCACCCTTTCGTAGTTAACCTGTTTTCCTTCCTTGCTAGTTTTTGGGTCCTGACCACTGCAGAGCTGGAGCATCTCACAGGAGCTACAGTTTGGAAGATGATCCATTCCATCACAATGTGGCTATAGTCAGAATTGCATAAATTTTCATAGCTGTCCATTTTTTTATACCTCCAACGCATCAACTTCAAGGACTAAATGTTCACTTGTTGCCTAATAAATCCCACTAAGTGCCAGGTGCCATTGTAATCAAGCAGTCAATATCATTCACCTGGTCATAATTTTATGGCTGATCACTGTATGGAGAAAGATGTTTCTCAAAAGCACAGTGGTTCTCATTTGATATCTGTTCTTGTATTTGGTCCATATGTAGTTGTATTACAGTATTATAACCACATATCTTCTAAATCTTCATAAATTTATCTATTTGGTGCACATTTGGACTCATGCTACATGCATGTTTCCAGTAACTGTTAGCATTACTAGATTTTTAAAGGAATTTTCCAGCAATTAAAAAAAATAACTAATTTAACAGACACGTAGGGATGAGGTGCCCCAGTCCATGTATCTAGGACATGGGAGAAGTTCTGGATGGGAGTCTAATAAATGTTGAAAAATGTCAAATGTGTTGTTTTTTGCTGTATGATCTTTGCAGGTAAGAAGGCAGCAAAGAACATCTGTACTTACACAAAGAAAAAGCGTGTGCACACATGGTCAGAAACCGGACACACCCAGATGTTGCCGTGCTTCTGAAGGTCCTTTGATGTTATCACTGCAAACATCACAACCGATAATCTACATTTTCCACATTATTCATTTAAAGCTGTACAGCACTGCATTACATTACATTACATTACACTTGGCAGACACATTTATCCAAAGCAGCTTATAATTGGGAAAAACATTCAAGCTTGGGACCGTGGAAGAACTAACAGTGGGTACTAAGTGCTAAGTTCTAAGTGTATGAAGATAAAGGTATCCTGTTTAAGTTTGGACAGGGGTAATATAGCATGGACAGTGATCTAAGAGAAGAGGTGCTCTCTGAAAAGAAGGGCCTTCAGGAGGCTCTTGAAGATAGAGAAGGATGCACCGCAACCGTGGAGCTTAATGGGCAGATTTTTGAGGAGTTTGATGACATGCTTAATGAGGAATCTACCTTCAGATCTTCGTTTATAACAGTGTGAACACATTTTGGTGAGGTGTAAACTGTAAATGCCACATAGAGGCTTCCAGTGTGGTACATCTACATTCAAACCCCAAATAATCACTCTGTGTAGACCAAGGTGGTATTCTGTATTTTTGTGTAGCATCTTGTTCTGATCCTACCTTCACACAGAGCAATGCAGTTCAGATTGCGACTCTGTAGAAAGCGTGACTGTATAGGACGGCTCTGAAAAGGGGGAACAAAAACAGCACTAATGTGACTGGTTGCTGTAACACACAGGCACTGAGTTGTGATTAGTCAGTATGATTTAAAGCTCTGAGTTGTGATTGGTCAGTGTGGCCTGTAGATTAACAGAGCAACAGCTGGACTGTAGGTCTCACCTGTGGGATGGTGTTCATGCGGTTGTAACGCTGCACCAGCTCATCTTTAGTCGGCATGCGATGTTGACCTTTACCCATCCCTGTACAAAACACAACACACACACAATGGTAATATCACAAATCAGGGAATATCACACCAAGCATCTCTAAACATTACTACTGATATTTCATAAAATATTCCACAAATTTGAATAAGTGCCATGCAATACAGATCTGATGATGGATTACACATCAAATGGAGCAAATGGACCACAAATAGAGGGCATAAGATTCTCAAAGACAGTATGTCAGACATTAATTCTAATAAATCTATTACTTAAGATACAATGGCTTGGATATGATGGTGAAGACAGTTTATACCAGTTTATTGTAAAAGGGCATGCATTGAATTTGCCATGGCACATGTTATGTCATTGCAGCTATCAAGTAATTTTACAAACCTAAAGGACATTTCTTAGGGACTAACCTTAAACTACCAAAAATGAATCACAATATCCAAAACCCCAAAACCTGCCACCATGAAGAGGAAGAACGAGATGAGCAGTAAACACTCAGCGTGATATGACAAGACAGTGCTTCCATACACATACACACGCAAGCACACACATCTTGGCAGCAACAGGACCAACAGGGCATGATGGGGGGCAGGTGAGGCTCCTACCTGAGTATCCGAAAGATATGCTGGAGATGGGACTGAGATAGATGCCCTTCCCATATGCTGCACCATGCAGCTGGGGTTAGAAAGAGCCAGAGTCATGGGGAGAGCAACAATTAACACCCACTCACACACACATACATCCAGGAAAAAAAGATACAGACAGAGAAAGGAAAGTGGTTTTACATAATATCACACATGCATGTGTCCAGAGTGGCTTCTGGCTTTGCGAAACAAAACTTTTAAGGGGGTAAAAAAAAAAGCTTGCAAATGAGCTGCAGTTCTCAATATAAGATTATTTTAGATAGAACTACTAAGTATGAACAACAATGGAAAAAGTTAAAGTAGGACAGAAGAGCTGCAGAGCTGTGTGTGAACAGGATTGCACAAGAGAACAAAGAGGAAGAGGAAGGCAAGGAGTGAGATGAAGGTGAGATGAAAGTGTACACAACAGAGATGGAGACTCAAGCTTGCAACTTAAGTCGCAGAGTGACTTGAAACTTGACTTGAGAAAAGATTTAACTCTCGATTAGAATCTCGGACTCAAGATTTGGCATTATTTCAGTTTTTAGGGGTCCAAGCACAAAGTACTATGGAACCATCTTGTAAATATTCTGTTTTTTTTTTTTTTTTTTATTCAATTTATTTTTTCCCAATAAAATGGATTGTGCAGCTTGAAGACACCGAAAGCTGAAATATGGAGGATAAGTAGGAAAAACATGTTTTTTGTGATTTTCTTGCTTTTTTTGTTCTGCTTTAATTGATTCTTTGGCTTAAGCCAAACAACTTTCTAACTGGAACGATGGGCTTCCCATTTTGAGATTTGAGCTCTCAGTGTGCCAGTAAACAAACTTGCAGCTATATTATTTATTTATTTATTTTGATACATAAAGTTAAAGCAAATGTCTGACAAGCTGAAGGCCTTTCCTTCAATTATTATCATGCGGTCCCAGATAATCAACAACACTAAGGCTATGGCAGAAAGTTCAGCTGCAACTCTGCCATTGGTGATTGTGTTTGGCTATAATGCCTTTGTTCAATGCTCCAGCAAAAGAATAGCTATGTGCAAGGTGCAAGGTGCACACATTAAAACTTGCCTGGATCGGTCACATTACAGGTGTGTTAGGTTATCTTTATGCTGGGTTTGAGAGGTTACAGAGCTGTAGTAATAAACTGCAGACTGTATGCTGCCCTTGGACTTCCTCCTCAAAGACCTGAGACTTAACTTGGACTCGAGCTCAAAGACTTGAGACTAGACCCAGACTTGAGCTCAAAGATCTGAGACTTGACATGGACTTGAGCTCAAAGACTGAGACTGGACTTGCACTGGCACTCAAATATTGAGACCGGACTTGGACTCAAGACCAAGACCAACACCAAGACCACTTGAAACTTCACTTGGACTTGCAGAAAATGAGCATCTTTGGCACCCCCAATGTGTAAGGTGGAGAAGGACATAAGACCATCAGAATCCTCTAGCACCCAGTTGAAGGAGGGTGTGGATGAAGTCTTCTACATACAGCCACATGGTGAAGATGAGGCATGATAATGATAATGGACTATAAGGATGAAAAGTACAAGTGGAAAACACTGAAAATGTATGAGGACTGATTTTAGACTCAGCAACACTGAAAATCATAACAGATCCTTTGACACTCCACAGGACAGTGTGGGGCATCACCTGTTGGCAGCACAGCAAATCACCTTCTGTGCCAACATTCAAAGCTTTTATCAGAAGGATTCCTCTGGTGCCATTTAACCTCAGCAGTCCAAAGAAAGTGGGTCGGCATTAAAACCCATCAGCTACACAAATGACGTCTAGTGGGACGAGGCAGATTAAAACTCTAGTTGTAGGTTTTTATTTTACCTGTAGTTTGGTGTAAGAGGCATTGACTAGTCCATTCCTCAGGACAGAGTGCCAGTTCTCTATATGGGAACCACTAGAAGGAGAGAGAGGAGGAAATCGAGAAAAAGAGATGAGGACCTAATTCTATTATGAGATTCATTTTTAATAATACATTCAAATTTGAATTTATAGATGTGTGCAGTCTGATTCTATAAATGCTGGACAGTCTGTCAGCAAAAAAGCCACATCAAGGCGTACAGAGTTTATTTTTGTACATCTATACCTAGAAAACATTTTTGAAGTATCCTGCCACTAAAATGGAACACTTATTTATAAGTGTTTCTTTCTTTGCTATTTTTGGGACAAAATGAGTTATCACTACTGTATTTGGAAAGAAAAAGTCCTGTGGGGTCATGATGTGACTAATGCCAAAATGCTGAATGCTGAAGATGCTCAACTCAGAACAAAAGACAAAGGTGCAGTCTACACTACATGAGATTTATAACTCAAGGCAAATTAGTGAACTTGAACTGGGGTTCAACATTCAGATTTGACAGTGTAATTAGTCACTGCTTAGATTTGCTTCTTGTGAGTTTTACATGCAGCTACTGTCTGGTTAGAGCAAATAGTGATTGGAGCAAATCTGCTGAAGGTTGTGTTAGAGTTAAGCAGTAAGAGAGTCTCACTGGAAAGCAAAGGTGCTGCCGTAGAGCTTCTTGGCAGTGCGGAATCGAGCCTCTTTAGCAGGAGGGCTACTTAGGAGGAGGAATTGGTGAGACGTGTGCATGAACTTCAACTGCTGCTCCCACGACACAAATGTGACCCAAGTGGAGAAGCAAGGGTGGTGCAGG
Source organism: Distichodus sexfasciatus (assembly GCA_032718565.1). Classification (NCBI taxonomy): domain Eukaryota; kingdom Metazoa; phylum Chordata; class Actinopteri; order Characiformes; family Distichodontidae; genus Distichodus; species Distichodus sexfasciatus. The sequence goes on along the minus strand of JAVGVS010000160.1, from coordinate 226,544 downwards.
AAATAATCAGGAAAATAGTAAATCACAGCTTCATAAAAGTAATTTCTGACAGATTAAGGAGTTCAAATATTGTGCAAGAAAAACAATAATAATATTTATGTTAATAATAAATAGATGTTAGATATAATAAATAAATGGCAAGAATATATATTAAAAAACTGATATACTGTACCCTGCTCAGAGGGAGTTTGACAATGTGAGATCGGTTACTGGATATTATCCTGTACATAAAAAGACCCATAAGGAAATGAGATGAAAAAAGATGGAGTGGAGGACTGTGCTATTTATGTGGGTGTTTACTGTATTGTAACACTCATTATATTACACAACTAATGTGTTCAAGATGATTAACAGCATCATTTAGTCCCTCACCATTGCAGCAGAGGGTGAGCCAGAGGATCCAGTTTATCCATCTGCTTCTTAATCTCCAGATATGAGCCCTGTAACACAGGAGCATAGTTACACACTCATTATGACAAAAAGACACTCGCTCCAAACAGTTACACCCAAAAATACATTCACTCCTAACACAGCTGCACCAGCATCACAGCTGAACATTTTGAGTCTCAAAGACAAAATCGCCCCAAATTTGAATTAGGCTTAATACAGAGGGCAATAAGTCCAAATATCAAATCAAATAGACAGGAAGGGAACCAGCTACTGTACCTGGGTCATCTCCCTTATGGACATCACACTGTCCAAAGCTTTCTGCAGTCTCTCATAATTCTTCTTCTATGTCCAGCCAGCCATAGAGTGACACACACCATGCATACAGTGAGCGTTTAAGGAAAGAAATAAGGAAACAACGAGTGATTAATGACAGTGTGCGTAAACAGACTGAATTTTCATCATCATTGTAATATGTTATTTCCCATGTAAAGAAAGACCCAGAATTATCACCTTGGGATTGAAGGCAAGTGTTTTGGGGTCATTAGGGTCAACTACAGAGGGGTAGGGCTCAAAGATGATGCTCTTCCTGGGAGACTCCAGTGCAGCCCTACACATGGCCACCAGTAGATCCACCACCTGCACATTCATAGTAACGACAATCTGAATAAGACACAGAACTTCAGGCACAAAATAATTTATGATGAGCATAACTTGGGGCTGCAATAGCAGGGAATTATACACAATGAAGCAGTTTCCCAGACAATGATTAAGCCTAAGCCTGGACTATCTTTGAATTTCAGTGGTGAATCTCCATCTGTAATGTAGTCCAAGACTAGGCTTAATCCATGTTCACAAAACCAGCCCAATAAGTATAATTTGTACATGTTCACTGTGATTAATGCATCAACATTTAGTCCAGTTTGACGTTTTGTTTCAGAACACATGTACAGAAAAATCACAGAATTTGTGATGGGGTTTACAGGTGTCGGTCTAAATCATTTCACCAGTCTAACCTAAATCAGACACATAATCACACCAGTTAAATAAATACACAAACCTCTGCTCCAGTAGCCACTTCCTCTGCTGCCCCTGACATCACTCCCAGTGTGTAGAAAGAAAAGACACACAGTTCCCTGGTGCACACTGCAGGCTGGAATTAAAACATGCACAGTCACTGGAGGTCTCTGCTGCTTTGAGGTACACATTCAGTGTAACGTACAGTGAGAAAATTACAGTAAATTGGAATGATTAAAAAAGCTTTTAGGGCCGTTCCAATTTCAGAAAATATAAAAGTTGTCATTCTACCATTCTGCCTATTGACTTAAAAGGCATCTCTACATAAATGTGAAAGCTAATGAGGCTTTTAGCATTTTAAAAGATTCATTATTAGCATCATTAACAAGGTGAGCTCAAACAGTGTTCCTGCCTGTATTATGGATTTACAAAGTATTTACAAAGTAGGAGCCCCATGTGTCAGACAGTAATGAAGGCCAGGGGAAAGAGTGTGTTGTACCTTGAGCATGGAACCGTTCTGAAAGACATGCTGCTCATCACACACCACGCAGTACTCATTCAATGTCGGAATACGCTGCTCGGAATACTTCATTATCTGACAGGAGGGAAAGAACAAGTGTTTAAAGCGAGTTAGACTTCCATATTTCAGTCACAGCTGTGCAGCGCTTCCTGCAGGATGTTTGAGCAACAACAAACTTTTCACACACTTTAAACCCTTGAGGAACTGTAAATTAGGGGTATAATAATAGATCAATATATAATAAATTGACTTAATGATTAATGAGCCCAAAGCAATGATTCAATTTTGAAAAAAATCATATTGTGATGGCACTTTACATTGAAGAGGGAATCTATGTTAATAAAAAGAGAATTTTTTTTTAAATATTTAAATGTCTAGTTGGGGTTAGCAATAAAATGTAAATTATATTCTTGCTCCTTTTTGTGATTTCATTTTAAAGCAACTAATAAACTTATGAATCAAATCAAAATCGTATTGTAGCAGACTTTGTATTATAGGCAGACACCAAATAATTCTCCATCAAATACATATAATATTGTATCTTGATGAAACTTGTGATTTACAACCTTAATAATCATTATGACGTGGATCCAGATTCACTATTAATACCACAGAATTAATGGGTTTTTGCATTTTATTTAGTGTACAATCGAAATTAATGTCACCTACTATATTCATTTCAGTCCTGCTCATATCTATTTTACACAATTCACACATTATCGCTGTCAGCTAACATATTAATTCTCAGTAATTTATTTCCTTTGTGTTAAATACTTAGTATTCTAATTTCAGTCACAGGGTAGGAGAGATAAACATTCCTATGCTTGTTGAGCTTGAATAACTAAGTATGTGACAAGTAAAACTGAATAGCCAGTTTGTTTGCTGGTTTTAATTACAACATGCATATCAGTCTTGTATGACAACAGAGTTTAAATAAGAGAAATTGCTGGTTTAGCAGCATCTGAGATGTCCTTTAACAATTAATTTAGAGGTTTTCCTTAAAACCAGCACACACAAAGCCTCTTCCTTGTACACTCTACTCTTTCTGTCCACTCTAGCCTAGATGAACACACCACAACCAGTCTGAAAAAGCTTAACATCACAACACACATACACACAGATGGCAGAATTGAGATAACCAGCAAGAAATGTGAGCTAACCACCATAATGTAATAGTCAACCAATGGAGCTTCAGGGTTATGTTACGATGCAGTATTAATGCTCTTAATTGCTCTGCAAAACATGCATGAAGACTAGAAAGCCATGCCTGAATGATGAGATGTTCTACTGTGCCATGACTTCCCTGAGTTCTGTCTGATAACAAACATCAGTAAGGATGTTACACTGACAGGAAGCTTGTCTAGAACCAAGGTTGGACAGCGCGTCTGTACCTGCACTAAGAAACCGTATTCCAGAGTGGGGATGTTCTTGCAGTGTCCGCCCGCCTGGGATGAGAAAAACAATTCAATCAGGTGCCGCGTTGTAATCTGCGCAGGGGCCCTGCCCGCCGGGACTGCCACAGTCTGATGGGTCAATGGAGACAAAGCATTATGGGAGAGAGCGCCAGCCGGCCACGTTAGGAGACGAGGACGAGAGGGGAAAAAGGCTGGGGAAAGGGAGGAAGGGAAAGGGGGTGGGGGGATGGGTTTGGGGTTGTCTGGTGTGATGGAGTTAAATTGGGGAGATTTATGTGCCAAAACATCCAAAACAAAATCTGTCTCAGATGTGAAGTCTTATTTCACCCTGAGCAATGATTGGAAAATAGAAGTTTCTGAAAACAGGAAATTTGCGGTTTATAACAAATGAGAATTACATGCAAAAAAGCACAATATTGCTTCACACAACTAAAGTAATTGCAATACGAGACCAATTTTTAACCTCCTTTGGGACCATTAGCCCCAAGGAGCGTTCGGATCTTTCTGGGAGGGATGGTACAGAATTGTGCTCTGATTGAGATCGGGGGGCCCCACAGGTCAGAGGAGCTAACAGGTGCAGAGATGCAGGCAGGACAGAGCGTCGTGTGAAGCGGACGCAGACGGACAGGCCTGCTGTCTGACCTGACTGTTGGGTGGGTAGCTAAACAGCTCCCCCTTGGGGTTCTTCATGGTACAGGAGATGGAGCGGTTCATCAGCCTGCTCACCCGCAGTTCTGGAACGCTCAGTTTCCCCTTCAGCACCGTGTCCTGGATCAGAGGAAAACTGGGAGACCTGCAGACAAGAGGGATGGAAGATAAACCCATCAGACAGTTTACAAACCAGTCACTATGCTATCTGCAGGAAAATAAAATCTTAATTACTTTAAACTGTTTGAACCTGAAAGCCAAATACTTTACATAGATCACAGTTCTAGTTGTAGTCTACTCCAAATCAAAAACCAAGAAATATATGTGCTATAGTACACTCTCACTCCTCATTAAGTGAGGTTTTAAGAGAGTTTTAAGTCAATACTTTAGCGTACACCAATCAGCCACAACATTATGACCACTGACAGGTGAAGTGAATAACACTGATTACCTTGTTGGCACCTTGCAGTGAAAATGAAATATTATGCAGCAACTAAACATTTTGTTCTTGAGGTTGATGTGTTGAAGTATCAAAAATGGCAAGTTTAGGTATCTGAGTAATTTTGGCGAGGGCCAAATTGTGATGGCTAGAGCATCTCCAAAACTCTTCTCTTGTGGAATTTCGGTTCCCGATCTACCGAAAGTGGTCCAGTGAAGGAAAACAGCTGAATAGCCAATACGGTTATGGGTGGCCAAAGTTCAAGGATGCCCATGGGGAATGCACGCTGTGCGCTTGCTGTTTAGTACAATAGAAGAGTCACGGTAGCTCAAACTGCCAAAGATTTTAATGATGGCCCAAATAAAAAGGTGTCATAATCACATGTTGTTGTGTGTAGGGCTGCACAGCTGCAGATCTACTTACTAGTATGTGAGTAGTCATAATGTCATGGCTGATTGGTGTATATACCTCTAGAGAAATAAAGTTAGTGTTAGGTTTAGGAGTATAGATAGTTAATAACAAAACCTGAATACTAGACACTTTGCAGTTTTTACACTTTTTCACTGAAGCTTTTAAGCGTATGCTAACAAGTCTATATCTGTTTAATTAAACAATGTCTTGCTGTAACCAATATAAGAACTTTTGCACTTCAGCATATTTCAACACAATAGTCCTGCAAATTTTGACCAGATGTAACTGTAACTGCAGATGTAGCTGCTTATTGATCTTATGAGGTGGATCAGGAAAATCTTAAAACTGGTCAGGGACATGACGACTGGGATTATGAAACCCAGGTACAGATAAATAAACAAAATCCATTTAGAGTGTTCTGAAAGAAAAGGTAAAGCTGTTTCTTTTTTCACTGTCACCTCCAAGATTCACTACAAAATGTGTTGGAATTATTTTGGTTTATCATAAATTCTTTGGTGTTATAATTGTAGCCTGATACTTCAAAATGTAACCAGTAACCGGTAAATAAAGAAGCCCTGAGCCCACATTCTGGGAGTGGAAATGTAATCAATAACATGTAGAAATTACAGTCATACTTTGGCATGGGAGAGAAGATGCTAAGACCAGCACGGAACTTCTTAATGGTTCCTCCGGCTTTAAACCAGCTGTGGCGTTTTTCCTGCTGGGCTTTGAGGAACTCGTTACTCAGATGTTTCCATTGCTGAGAAGTGAAGGTGCTAAGGATCCTGGAGGAGGGAGATGATGAAACAAATAAATATCAGATAGAATAACTGCAGAGGAACAACAAAGTGGAGCCCTGCTCTGAGGCTGTGATGCTATGACTTTATACTATCAATTAAGCAGCAAGGTTATGAAAGCAGAACTTACTTCTTCAGCTGGAGGCCAAGACTAAAACCATCTTTATTGGAAGGCTGAAATACTTCCACTGAAGGCTCTGTGACAAAGAGGAGATAAAATTATCACTGAAATACTGAAAATAATAATTAAAGATGCTAAGTCCAGAACATACAAACACATACTCCAACAGTAAACATGGTTCAGAAATCTTGTCCCATGATTTTTACGCTTTACATTTTGTGATTCCACAAAAAGAACTTGTTAACTATTTACAGGAGCTCTGTACAAAAGCCTGAAGTAGCCCATCAACTGTACATGTATCTGGTGCACATTTACTGACCTTACAAAAACAGGTTTCGCAATATTTATGGGATTTTTAAAAAATCTCTCAATAGTTCTGGTTATTCTTAGGTAATTGACATCACATCTCTGCTTACCAGGTCCGTCCAGGTACTGAGAGAGGGAGAATCGCAGTCGCAGGACAACAGGCTCTGTCCTGATGACTTTCCAAGCTGTAGCCACTTCCTCCTGCAAACAAGAACAAAAATCACATCTACGTTCTCCTATGACCAAACTTATTTTACTGTTAAATGTGAGATTCCATACATCCAGGAAACTGATGTTGATATGAAGATCAATATCCACATCGTCAATCGTGCCATATTCTCTACAGAGGCAAAAGAAGAAACAAAAAGCTTAAAATGGACAACTGAAGAAGGAATATATTTATATTATACTGTTATAAATAGAGGTGTATTGGAAATAGCCCAAGATGGGTGGTGGAGTTGGTGGCCATTTTGTCCCATCAATACCTGACCGATATGGCACTGTCTGTATAGATGTCTTTCACAGCTTCGATGTCAGCATCTAGCTGAGGATGTCTGTACAGATCTGCAGCACAGTTGCCCTGTAGGACGAGTGAACGGCATGATCATTACAGCACCATGTCCACACCAACCCACCCACTACCATCCCACTTACAGATGCCACCCTGAGCTGTTCATGACAAACCCATACCTTTGTTTTCAGAAAATAGAATATAACAGGCGAAAATTATTTCAGTGGCTTTCCATAATTATTCTGACATGCACATCTTAGTCCTGTGGGAGAAAATCGAAGAATTTTGACTCTTTTAAAAATCCTATAGAACATACTTTTCGTAGATTATTATGGGCTTGTACGTATATATGTAGGCATCAGGACAACCTTAACTTGTTGTTATGCCAAAACATAGCAAAACTACAATAAAATACTATACTAATAACTTTAAATGAAATATTTGCACTAATATTGTTAGGTATTGTATTTGGGGCAGCATGGTGGTGCAGTGGTTAGCGCTGCCGCCCCACAGTGCGAAGGTCCTGGGTTCGAGCCCCGGGGCCTTTCTGTGTGGAGTTTGCATGCCCTCCCAGTGTTTGTGCACATTTCCTATTGGTGTTACGGTTTCCTCCCACAGTCCAAAAGCATGCACTGTAGGTTAATTGGAGACTCTTAAAATTGGCCGTGTGATTGTGTGAGTGTGTGTGCTCTGCGGTGTGTTGGTGCCTGCCCAGGGTTTTTTCCCGCCTTGCGCCCGTAAGTTCCCGGGATAGGCTCCGGTCCCCCCACGACCCCAGTTGAATGAATGAATGAAGGTACTGTATTTGCATTATTTTGGATTTTGTGAACCTTCATTTTAATTTGTACTGCAAAATGGGCTACTCTCTTAAAGGTTTAGTTCTTCACATAATTTTCAAAAATAAAAGGATGCTATGTACCTAAAAACTAGATATTTCATAATGCTGAATTCTGAATCATAAACAGTTCAATTTGTTAGCACGTTACAGAATAATACTGCTTATTCATTAATATTTGGGATGTGTACTTTACCTGAATTCCATACAGGAACTGTTCCGGCTCATTCTCACCGTCCGATTCCTCATCCGTCCAACACTGGCTTTTGATGTCCTGCAAAAAAGATCCAAAAATGTCCAGTCTCCTTGTAAATTCAAGTGTGAATATAAATCCCTCAAATCATCACGAATTAAGCATTAGTTAAAGGTATAAGGTGAGATGAGTCACAGCCAAAATACACCTACAGAACAACGTGCCATGATAAGTAAAATGCAGCAGCGTTGTGTTTCACTGCCTCCTCAACTGTCAGCTACAAGTAAATCCTCAAGAAAGAAATGTCTTGCTGCATGAGTCAGTTAAAATGGCTCCCTGAAGAGTTTCTCTTGTCTTTTGAAGGCAAAAGAGGCTCTATTTATATATGTGACAACAAAGTAGACATCAGATCCTGAGTGATGCATTTGATGTCAAGAAAAAAGGAAAATTAGCTAGCTGTATTGAGTTCATTCTACAAAGGTCTGTAGTTCAGAGGTTTATATTGAGGTTTGAGGTTTAGAGGTTTAACTGGGCTGAGTTCAGTCTATAATGAGTTCAGAAGTTCAGAACTTTTTACTGAATCTGACTGTGCTGAGTTCAGAGGTCCGTACTAAGGTCATCAGTTTGTCCTGAATGTCAGAGGTCTACATTGGGTTATGAAGGTCAGAGGATCTGTACTGAACTGTACTCTACAGGTCCAACTGCACTGTGCTGAGTTCAGACATCTAGTGGTTCAGAGGTCTGTACTGTGGTCTCACTGTACTTAGTTCAGGAAAGTACTGAGTTCTGGATGAGTTGGGAGTTCTGAATGAGTTCTGAGTTCAGACAGTGCTAATTGTAGTGTGTCTAATTAGAGTCAGCCTTACCATTGGATCAGTGATTTACAGAGGCAGCTCTGTCACATTTAGGACTTTCCCATCCATTTCAGAGCAGAGCCCAAAGACATAATACAGCGTTCAAGCAGACTCTTATTCTTCTGTATAAATAACTGCAATGAAAGAAACAAACAAACACACAATGAGCTAAACATGTACATAAAATATTTAACATAATATACATAACATAATGAGCTGTGGAGCTGATGAGCTCAAACTAGGTTATACCTCAGTTATAAGTAATGTACAATGTTGCTATACATCACCAAACACACTATTTCTATTTAAAATGAGCATTTCAGGCTCTGGTGAATTTGTCCTTCCTTTGCCTAATCACACCACTTTATAATCTCTCTCCTTCTCTCTCTCTGTTCTTTAATCACCACCTCCCCACCTTCTCATGTATCCTAGCAACAGACATTTCTGGCTTGTGTCACTGTTTCATGAATCATGGTGGAGCGTGTGTGTATGTGTGTTAACTACAGTATTAGTAGGTCCTTATATAAATACCGTCCTGACTATAACGACCCAGTCAGTACCTTATCTGATCACTTTGGCATAGAGCTACATAATAACACATTTTCTGAAGGATGGTCACAATTTAAAATAAATTAAAATACTGCCATTTCCAGTCCAAGCCTTTTGTATCTAAACACAAAAACATCAGATCTACAGAGAAATGTTTGCCTGCGTACTGCAGGAATGATATTTAAAGCCATACTTTCTGTTCAAAATCATGTTTACATTATGTCACAAGTTAACAATATGCAATGTTTGTTTCTTCCTCAGCTTATAAGCAACTGGTCAAGTTTCCTGGTCTGAGTCTTAAAGCAGGCACACACACACACACACACCCAGTAAGCTATGCTTCTTTATTATTAAGCATGATTTACAAGAAGTCTATAACAGCTACACACTTTCACCTTATCTTTCTCTCCATCTCGCCCTCACTTCCTCTCTCTCTCTCTGCATCTCTCCATTCTCTAACGCTTCACTTACCTCTCCTCTCTCCATCAGAGCCATCTTGTTTAAAATCCCAGCCTCACCTCACCACAATAATAATAAGGCTTCATTTTAAACTATCATCACATTGGGTAAACAGAAATTACTGCCCAGCTGTATTCCTCCACATCAACAGACATGACACATGTATTATTCAACATTATATATTCCACAACATTAAGCAGCAGTCGAATCCTTATCCACCCTCACCCTCCATCCCAAACTCCCCCTCCGTCTATCCATCATCTTCCTCCGCTCTGGCCCCACCATGTCCTCAACGCCCCCACACTCCCCCAAACGTCCCCCACCATCACTCCATCCAACCTCCATCAACAACCCTGTAATCCCCCTTAACTTAGAGTCCACATACCGATACAGTCCCAGACATGACCTCCCTTTCCCTCTCTTTCTCTCTCCCCCTCTCTCTCTTTCAGTAAAGCTGTGAGAAGCATCAGTGATGCTGGCCACCCCTCCCCCACCATCCGCTCTCCTCTCTCATCCTTTCTAAGCTCACCTTAGTGAAAGATGGAGGCAGAAGCATCAAGCCCTTCCTTCTTCACGCTTTCATCCAGTGATGTCTTCAGAACAGAATATTTCACGTTTCTCCCTCCTGTAGAACATCTAACAATAAAACAGGATGGCTACAGAAAACATAAAATCCACATTTTGCTGCAACTGCTTCAGGTGTCTCCTTGGCTTTGCTGCATGTGTGGTTGAGAGAGAGAGAGAAAGAGGGGACAGAGAAAGGGAGAGAGAGAGTCTTTGTGAGTGTGTGTGTGTTTATCTATTGCAGATCTCTGCTCCCAGCACTGTCTTGTTTTTTGCCTGACAACACAGAGCAAGGCTGAGCATGCCCAGTAGGAGGCAGCAGTAGGGTCATGTGATCTCCAGCTGACTGGAGGAGAGAGAGAGAGAAAGGGAGAGAGAGAGATGGAATAACAGAGAGACAGAGAGACGGGCTGAATGAAAGCGCACTGTGCTGCTATATTAGCCCGGGGCAGAGCTGTGTTTGGAGTTTTGAGTGGATTTTCTTGAGTGGATTTTTACCTTTTTTACAAAATCAGTGTATTTGCTTAATTTTATTATAATTACTGGTTAATATTGTTGTATAATTCTGTACATTCTGTACAACATCAGTCATAATATTATTACCACAGAGATGTGAAGTGAATAACACTGGTTACCTTATTACAATGACATTTGATGGTGAATGGGATATGTGAGGAAGCAACTGAACATTTTGTCCTGAAACTGATGTGCAGCTAAAAAATGGGCAAGTGTAAGGATTTGAGTGACTTTACTTTGACAAGGACTGGGTTCAGAGCATCTTCAAAACTGCAGCTCTTATGGGATGTTCTCAGTCTGAAGTTGTCAGGACCTACCAAAAGTGGTCCAAGAAGAAAACTGGAGAACGGACGAGAGGGTGATGGATAGCCAAAGCTGACAGATGTATTTGGGGAGCAAAGGCTGGCTTGTGTTGTCCAATCCAACCGAAGAGTTAGTGTTTAAACTGCTGAAAACATTAATGCTGGTTGCAGTACAAAGATATCAGAACACAGTGCATCACAGTTGGTAGCATAACGGTCAGGGCATGATCGGAAGGCCAAAGGTTCAAATCCCAGTTTGGTAAAGGTGCCACTGAGGTACTCTAACAGAACTTTATCACTGGTCAGTTTTTGACCATAGAAACCTTCTTTTCTGTATATTTCTGACCTTATTGACACTTAGCAGTGACACCTAACCTGTTTTTAATAAAAAGCTCCAACAGTGCTGCTGTGCACTTGTAGCAGCTAAATATACTGGGCAGTTGGTAGCGTAACAGTTATGGAGTTTGCCCTCTGATCGGAAGGTCACCAGTTCGAATCCTGGTCTGGTAACAGTACGGTGAGCAAGGTACCGTGCCCAAGGAGTGCTATCCATGCATCGTCCATGTCAGCTGCCCACTGCTCCATCACAGATGGATCGAATGCAGAAGTCAAATTTTGTTGTGGTTCACTGTGTGCTGTATTCACAGTGACAAATAATCACTCACTTTCACTTTCATCTTATGTACACATTGATCTGGATCTTATCCTCTCAATTTGATACCAAAAATTCAGAGGAAACACAGGTCACTATGACATAACAAACCCACACATTAACTCTTTTATGCTTCTAATCATTATTCATCGTGATCAGCATATATGAGAGAGAAAGAGAATAGATTAGCCTATAGCTATATTTCCCTTAGCATCCCATAAATGCGTTGTGATAAAACCATAAGATTCACCATAAATATGTAGATTACATTTTTAACATGAGTAAATGTAAGACAATACAGCAATGACTGAGTTGCATTTTTATACCTCCCCATCCTCTGCCCTAACTTCACATTTTCTTCTCCAGCTTCACAAGTACCTGGATGCTTTTCACACAGTGTGTTGCTGCCTTGCTAAAGCTGAACATACACATATGCAGTCATTGATCTGACTATGTATATTTGTCACAGAAACTGAGGACTACATATCCCAGGTAGGTGTGTCCAGAACTTTGACAGCTAGTTCTGTACACATGCAAACCCACAGGCCCTTTGAATTGACCTTAATGCCACAGAAGAGCGAGGACAATCTGCGATCAGCGGCCAGTGAGGCGTCTCCATACTCAGGGGATTTGTGCTGTGATTGGCTGGTAGATTATAATGCAGAGTGGCAGGAAGAGGTCTGGTCTGATACTGTAATCTGATTGGTTGTCAGGTTTGTTCATTACCTGTAGAGGTGCGGGAGTGAGTGAACAGACTCAAAGCAGGTGAGAGACGCACCACAATTACACTTACTGCTGACTATAGTCCAACATGGGCAGCGGAAGCAGTAGTAACAGTGGTACTGTCGTAGGGGGCAGGTGAGTAAAACACACCCTTTTATCACAACACACACAATAGCAAAAAAAAAAAACTAAAAGAAAGAAGTCGTTTTACACATGAAAGTGTGATAATGTGTTTCCAGTTGATGCCACCAAAATGTGCCAGTATCTGTATGTACTATTTCAAAATGCTTCTTCTGCATGTGGGATTTATTTATCTGATTATAACTAATCCAGCAACGTAGGTATGGCCAGCTTGGCATGTTAAAATATGTGGAATCACTTCATTTAAACCTCTGTTGTACGACTTACTCTTATAAAGTGAATATTAGTCCTTGTATTAAACAGCAGTGCTGAATGATTTACACTCCATCAATGAATGGATTAATGAGTGTGTGTGGCCTCCTCAAGGTCTGACATGTGACAGTGCCAAGTGTGGGTAACTTTTCATCTATGCCACTTTTAGTGCAATTGTTTGTTATTTTCAGCAAATAACTGTGATTTTCAATTAATTTGAACTATATGTGTAGTACAATTTCTCTCACAAACACATCATGACTATGGCTGAAATTATATCCAGTTTTAAGAAGAAAAAAAGAAGTAGATTTTAGATATAAAAGCACACTTTGTCACAAAGTATTTCTATGCCAGCGCACAGTACAGAATCTAAAAACCTAATATGCTCTATAGCTCCAGTATGCTCAAACGGAATTTGTGCGGCTAATGTGCAAGAGCTGTGCCACAAGTAAAGCAGAAGTTGCAATAACTTTTTATTAACTGAGGCAGGTTGCTTAAATTGCACATGTTGGTAGAGCAACTCTTCTTTTATAAGGGCTTTCAGAATTTTTTCCTTCATTGAAGGTGAATAATGTCTGACATCCACATAAGTTGACAATGTTTATGTAGGTGACACCATGCAATACGTAAATACTTTCAAGAAAATGAGAACAAGAACAATGTGCACACATGGATGAAGAGGTTTGGTCTTCTCAATATTGTCAGCCACAAATCTCTGTAAACATTCTGTGGTGCTCGTTGAACTCAGTGACAACATGTTGCTTCTGTCTGGAATCTATTATTGCCCTCCAGTGAAACAGTTATTCTGAAACACCTGTATAGAGGAAGCGTTACTGTATCAACAAGTGCAGTTTGAATGACCTCTGTAGCTAATATATATATAAAAAATGTTTTGCCAACTTGGAATAGCCCTTGTATATTCTTTAGAAAGACAAAGTTACTGAAATGTGCAAAAAAAAAAAAAATCTGTCAAGCAGCCTCTTTTAGGCCTAATAGTGATGAGTAGGAAGACACACTCGAGTACCAAACAGCAGGAATAGAAGTTAACGGAATAAATAAGCCAAGGCATTTACACTCATAAATGTATGTTTGTCTGGTTTCCTCACACAGTTCAAAAGCATGCGCTATTGCTTAATTGGCGACTCTAAATTGAGTGTGTATGCCCCGCGGTGTGTTGGCGCCTGCCTAGGGTTGGTCCAGTCCCCGTGACCCGGATAGGGATTAAGCAGTTTGGATAATGAATGAATGAAAGTGTTTGGTATTACATAATACTTGATAAGTGCTTTGGTCTCAGTTTTTATATCCTGCATTAAAGATGAATACTTCAATGCTATATCCGTCTTTTAAATCTCTCTCACCTCAACATATTTTAATATATTACGGGTCTGTCATAAATAACTGCTTTGATGTGAACTGATGGCATGAGGCTGTAAAATGGCCGCCAGAGCGCTGTAACTGTGCATGTAGTCACCACCAGAGGGCGCGCTTATGGTTTAAATCTCTGTAGTGAGTCTGCAAAATTACCATCATAAGCTGAAGGGAACTCATGAGTTTTCTGAATAAACTAGATGAAATCGTGGGACAGTTATAACGTGTCAGAGTACTAGCAACTACAAATAATGAATCCCGGAACAGATAAAGATTTTGCCTTTAATTTGATCTTTAGTCTCATACATTATTATTATTTTTTTAAATGTACATTTGTATAATCATTTATATCCGTTTAAAAATCAATGCATAAGCTTGACCTGTATATACCCTAACGCGACAATCACTTATTCAGAATAATGATCAAGTGTTTGCCATTCACAATCGTCAAAAAATATGATTTACCGTTGACTGTTTCTATACACAAACGCATCATTATTATAATGTAAAATATCCGTTTTGCCACACATTGCGTTGTAGTGATTTTGTATAGGAGAGGGAGGTTTGTGCATGGATACGTAGAGATGATATATGTTGTGGATTCATTCGTCGCATCTCAGTACTGTACGGTTAACTGCAGTGTAACAGGTAAGCGTGCGTGATGGGGGAGATTTAGTCATGTTCGGTCTACGTGCAGCTCAAAGAGTTTCACATATTAGAGGGATTATATTACGCGGAAGTAGAGCTAACATCATCTTGCGTATTCACACACAAAACCACCAGTAAACTCAGAGACAGTGAGCTCGTTCCGCTTATATACTTAAGACATTTTTACAGCGTTTGCGTGGGAGAACAACTGACTCATTTGCGGAATCGTTAACTCAATTTTATCAGGAGCACGCAGCATCCATCGCGTGCTCAGCTCATGGGCAGTTACGTCACGCCGATTCTTGGCCTTTGATTGGCTGCTTTCGCGGCCTCACTTCCTACAATTTCTCTCGCGTAAGCTTTCATCACGGAAAAACGCGTAATAGAGACAAACTCTTTGAGCAAAATTTACACCGATTTACTGTGAGGACACGTTATAGGTAGGCCATTTTAAGCACGCGACATTTAACCGTAACCCTTCTCCAACAGGTCCATTTTGTGCTGGCTTCATGCTCACGACCTAACCGCACGTCCGCGCACGGACACAGGTTGCGTCCCAAAATCGTGCATTTCCGTACTACACAGTAACAGCGTAGTACTTGGCGCTTTGTGGTGAACGGGATGGGCGCTGTGTTTGCGTCATACTCCGTAGTAGGTTAGAGTGCGTGCTTGAGGGTGCATAAAGTAGATCCGGGGGGTTTATAGATCACCTTGAGGGGCGCGCAGCATCACATCACTGCGGGACGATTCAGTGCAGGTAAGAGTGCGCACACATTCATCTTCACTTTCACATAACACACACTTTAATTGTATAGGCTAGTTTCGATATTGTGTATAAATGTTACAGCTAAAGCATCTTAATCTGAACCTATCTGGCGCGGCAAGATGTCTTGAGGGGAAGCGTTTTATTTTAGTGAAACGTAACGAGGCTGTAACGTAACAGCCGCGTGTGAGTAACTTACCGGTGTGAGGATGTGTGTGTACATCTGTGAGTGTGTGTTTTTTTGTTCGGTATGAAGAATGTTTTTGTGGTTGAACTGCAGCTTCACTGCTACATACATTGCAGGCCGGATGGAGTCAGAGCGACTGCTTACTGTCTCATCTGCACAGACACACTCGCGTCTAACTTCAAATGAGGGTTGTAGCTGTGGACTTGTGTAGTTGTTTAAAACGCAAATCTCAACTTTATAGCCGTTAGTTGTATTTATGAAGGCCTGATGTGTGTGTCTTCGTGGTGAATGTGTCGCAGGGTGAACGTGACCAGGAACGCATCCGCAGCACAGCGCCACACTGCGGCATAAACCCCGCACCGCAGGCCGCGTATTAACACTCAACCTGAACCTCATGATCAAATACTTCATCCTTACTCGCACTACCCAGTGTGGCAGAACATACATCTGCTGCTGATGTGGTATTATTTGGTAGTTGTGTGCCATATGCTGTATACAGTGTAATAGACATCCATCTAAGTAACTTTTAACTGCATTAATCAGCATTTGCACTCGACCTGCACCTGAGCTGAATTCAATTCACCCCTCTCTTGCTTTATGTATTTCTTCTCTTGGCTGAAATACTTTCCATTTCTCATTTACTGTAAGAGACAATGACCTCTGTGTATGATAATGCCATGTGGCAATGCCATCGCCAGCCATGCCCAATCAGAGTGGCTTAATTGGTCAAAATCTGGAGCTTTGGGCATGGTTTATAGCTACTGGCATTAGATCAGAGCGGTGTTGTGCTGGTTTTGTTTTGTGGGCAGGGAAGACTTATTATTATGTAACTGACTCCAAGTGCACGAGGGAGGAAGTTTGTGTAAGACACACACACTTTACCGGGCAGCTGTACAAGCATGCTCAAGCTGCTAGGTTGAGATTAGTTAGAGTGCCTTTCAATTAGGGGTTGTGAGGAATACTGAAAGCCTTAAAGCTTCTGCCTTCCTGTTCATGGAAACCAATACAGTTGAGCTTGTTGGTCATTTTCCCTTCTGCAGTGCTTCTTTAAAACGGAGGCAGGAAGAATGAGTGGGTTTTTTTACTGGAACATAGCCGAGTGTATATTTGTGCAGTGAGTCAGCTCAATACCAGACACGAGGTGTGGAGCTGTAGTAGGCCTGATGTTAGTCATCTTTATGAGAGGGTGTAAGAGATGGTGTTTCTGATGAATGAATGAATGAATGAATGAATGCCAGTTTTTATTCTGCACAAAGCGAACAACAGCATCATCCTACTAGACCACCACCGCCGACAGTTAATGGTAATCAGTGCAAGTGCCTATTACCATTAACCATCAGTTGGGCAGCATGCCTTTATAATGCAGCACACTGAATGTGTCCGCACCAGCCACTCCCTTTGCTGCAGCAGGTCACCATGACTTTATCTCAGCCTGTGTGTCCTTTTTCCACCTTACACTATAATTGGAACTCCAGCTATTTTAGTACTTGTGTGGTGTAACGTGATCTGACTATGGTGGTCTTGCATGGTCGCGGTGACCGGCACTTAACCAGTAGCTCATGCCCTTATTGCCTCATGTCGTCCCTAAGCGTTGGTAATGTTCGGCCCCTGCGGTGCAGCTCATGCGTGCGTAACCTTCCCGGTTTATCCTTTCTTAAGAGAAGAGGATTTAGCGCTCAGCCCTTCCTGGAGGCTGTAGGTGGCTTGTTGGCTCCTCCAGGACGTCCAGGCCACAGTGCAGTGAGGAGGGGAAGGGCTGCCCTCACCCTGGGGCTGCTGTGGGGGTCCCTACTGGCCTCCAGGGGCTTTTGTAGTGCTTGGAAGGCCAAGAAGCTCTACAGGTACAGTGTGTGTGTGTAGGCTTTTTATGCTTCGTGGGCTTGAGGGTAAGATATGTGTGACCGGATGATATCCAGAGTCACAAGTTTATAGATGAGGAGCAGTGAAGGTCATTGCGGTGGTGGTAGGCCCTGATTAATAGATATGTTTATTTAGTAAATAAAAGAGCAGAAACGCCTGAGTCATAGGCTTTTACTCTTAGTTATGTGGCAGCTGATAATAATCCCTCTGATATTAAGTTTATGTTTGAGGCTGCTCTGGTAAGACATATGCAGTAAAATTCAAATACAGTTCACAGAGCCTCCTTGTCTTATAAATAGTACACTAGTCACAGCTCAGTGTAACTTCAGTTTTGTCTCTACACCTCTGGAGACACTTTTAGGTCCCCCTTTATAGGAAAATTTACACTTAACAAATGCAAATGAGGTGGGTTTCCCGAGTCAGGCCCCTTGTGGTAAAGTTTAGTGTGGTTCCTCTCTGACTCATATCCACAGTGGGACTTTACCAGCTCCACTTGGCCACATAGAGCGCATGTTCATTTTTTTTTTTCATTAGCGGTTCAGAAATGTACAAATTAGTTCTTAAGATTGATATGAGACATGTAGTACAAGTGTAGTTTGACGAATAATGGTTTCTCCTGATGCTATGCAACCCCTTCTATCAGTAGGAGATAATCTGCCCTGGGTTGGTGTGTGTTTGAGAGAGAGAGAGCGAGATTGATTGGGAGGTTGGTCATGGGCATTTGTTACTACATGTTTCCTGTCAGCATGGGTATATCCCCTTTTTACTATGACTGCTTTACACGTCAATAGGTTTCTGATTTGCATGCACGACTGACTTTAGAGAGAGAGAGAGAGAGTGTGTGTGTGTGTGTGTGTGTGTGTGTGTGTGTGTGTGAGTGTGAACTATAGGGAGAGCGAGAGAAGGCATATGTGTGACATTCCTCACGTACAGAAGCTCTGAGTCAGATCCTTCACCACATCACAGTGTAAACCAGTGTGTGCTGAGATGTGGTTGGTGTTGGTGGTGGAATGTCCTGAGTAAACGTGGCTGCTTGATTCTTCGCTGCCCTGGATTTAGAGAGATGTGAGTTTATATAGCACGCCTCAGCGGCTCACTGATCCGAGCTCACACCATAGACAAATTGACCTTTCAGTGGATCTTGGAAATGGATCTTTCAGTTTTAAACGTTATCATTAGAGGGGAACATTGCAGCTCCACTGGTTGTGTTGTGTTTTTATACATTTGAATCTTTTTTAAAAATGTACTTTAAATCTCTTCTTCTTGTTCTTTTAACATTTAGGGTTAGTCAACGGATCAACTGCCTTGTTGTCTGCATTATAAACTGGCAAAAATTGTACACTGAATGCTCTTCCTGACGCAGTCCTCCCCATAAAGCACTATTAAAATAAATACTTGTCTAGATACATATACCTATGGTATCCTGGTGGTGACCCTTAAGTAGCTACACAACAAATGTTTAAAGTGCATCTTTGTGTTTCTGGGTTTAATTAAATCGACCATTATATGATTATAGCTATCAAAAGTGGTATAAATTCTTAAAATCTCAAGTTTTTATAATGTATTATAAACACTGTCATTTAGTTGCTTTTTGTGATTTGATATGAATGGAAGTTGATTGTGTTTGATCAGAATATCATATTGTATCGTAATGACTGCTGGCTCCCAAACCAAATAAAATCGAAACTGTATTATGCCAAATGTCTTATCAACAGACATCAAATCATTAGCCATTGAATCAGTACAATGTAGTATCATGATGAAACTTGTCATTTACACACCTAGTGTGTCTGTGTATGTGTTGGGCCAAAAGATTGTGGATGAGTCGCCTGGATTCATCTTCTTAAGGGACGTTATACAGCGGAGCATGTGGAGCAGATTATCCTCGTCACATGTGTTAGATAGAGAGGGCACCTGTGTAATGTATTCATGATAAGGACATAGAATATATACTTTTGACATGTAGTGAAAGTTCCTTTTCAGATAGGGTTTGTAACGGAGCAGGTAATGGAAACTTGTCCTGCCCCGATGCCGCCCTCACCCTTACTGCTTGCATTGTGCCCTATTGGCACTTCTCCACCCGCCTATTCCTTGTAGTGTCTCAGGTTGCCTTGTGTAACATTAGGCCTGCTGATAAGAGAGATGAGCTTACAGAATTGTCCAGGACGTTAGTCCATGATCCCATCAGACATGGTGTTTAAACCCTGCTACTGCACTGTCCAGCACAATCCCCCAGATGTGTGTGCATACACTGTGCTTGTGTGACCTCAGCCATGGGACTCCAGCATTGATGGATGTGATGTGGAGTCACGCACATATTCATCTACATGTTTCACAGCTTTATCTTAGTCATGGATTTAAATATTAAATATTTTCTTATTTAACAACTGATATTGTTTAAGGCATTCTGAAACCCTCTATATGTTTTTGAGATTTTGTGTAACTTGCATGTTTTGACTGTGACTGAACACAAAAATAGATTGTTACTCACACATTCCAGGCAAAATGGAGTTTTTTTTTCCCAGCTATTTTCTCCTTCAGCTTTTGAAAACCAACAGCAGGCAAACATTACAGGAAATACGATAGATGTGTGCATTTAGCATGTCACACTTTGTGTAGAAGATCTCAGTTGTATCAAGTTCCAATTCTGGAGAGCTTCCTTCATATCTTTATCTGTCTCCTACCCCAGCACTCCACACCCAGTTTATATAGCCAGCAAGAATTGTTCCGGGGGACCAGATTTACTCAAACCTGGAGGGTAGGGGATCATGCTCTTTTAAACAAGTGAAAGGTAGCTTGCTGTGTCCACTAGGTAGTGTTCTGTTTTGACACATCTGTATTATGTGGTTGGCGATGAAGCTTGTGGTCTGTTGTAAACGAGGAAGCAGTGACTTTCTGTTTCTCCTCTCCTGGAATCTCTGATATTGCACCAAACAGCCGTTATTACATCACCTCTCATTAGAGTTACCACAGTGCCTTGGGCTGTCTAAAGTGGGAACAGAAATCCTCGCATCTGCCCTGATCAGAATGGGCTAGATTTAACTGTTGTTAGTGTTGTAAGTGTTTTTAAGGACTAGACAGTAAGACTGAAACATTCTTCTGGTGATGAGACTTCTGCTGGGTCACTGCATTCTAAATATGCAGTGGATGGGCAATTCCGGTTCTAAAGGGCCACTGTCCAGCAAGTTTTTCCGCCATTCTTGACTCCTACCTTTTCCTCAGATAAATAACTCACTAGAACTGGAATTGCTCATTGATAGAGAGCCATTTTGCCACATCTCACATTATGACTTGTTTAACATGCCATCTGACTGCTCTCACTGTCTTCTCTGTGTAGATTATTACCAACCAGCTCAGCTGTCAAAATGCCGCACTCCCAGGACATGGGCACTGCCTTCATTCAGACCCAGCAGCTCAATGCTGCCATGGCTGACACCTTCCTGGAGCACATGTGTCTGCTGGACATTGACTCAGAGCCCACCACTGCTCGCAACACCGGCATCATCTGCACCATTGGTACGCACAAATACAAACACACACACACACACATACTTTGAGTTGAATAGCTGACTGCACCATTAGTATGTTACATTCTGTTGAATTTTTGTTTAGGTTTTGATAATGTATACCGAGTGCTTTACTGTTTATTTAACATAAATCATGCTTAAACCATGGTTCAGAGTGCTTTCTATGGCATTAGGTAAAACTAATGAATTAAAAAGAAAAGTAAGTCATGTTGGGAGGCAGAGGATCATGACCATAATTCCAGGGGATCTTGACTTTAAGTGCAGTGGACCTGCCATGAGTGTTGTGTGTGTGTTGTTACAGGGCCTGCCTCCCGCTCTGTGGATATTCTAAAGGAAATGATAAAATCCGGAATGAACATTGCTCGCCTCAACTTCTCCCATGGCTCCCATGAGGTCTGAACTTTTCTTCTCCTTTCAGTTGTTTTGTCTGTCAGCTACGGATGGGTAATTAATTGAAAATGAATCAAAACCAACATTGAGAACCTCTAATTAACAAAATCTTGCTGATACAAATATTGATAGAATTAGTTTTGAAATTCTGTTAGTACTTTTGCCAGTGTGTGCTCATGTGATGTCCACTTAAAAACATACTATCATGTGTGTTGTCACGTAACCCAGATCAAATAATTCAGCGTAATTACAGTATAAACCTTGTTGGTGAACTATGGTCAATTATAAATAAGATTAATGTTCAATTAATCTTGATATTGATTTGAGGTCATGTCACCCAGCCCTACTATCGACTATCTAAAATGCAGCAAATACACTGCTTAAGTTCAGTGTAGCCAAGGCTTTCTGTTGGACAGAGATCGGTCAGGTCAAGGTTGTGTAGAAGACGCAACACAATTTGACTCTGCAACGTGATATTGACCAGAGATCCAGAGCTCTGTCCTTCCACCTGTTAAACTTACCTGAAGTAATATTGACCTAATGCTCATATTAGAACATTCTACAGATTCTATAGAGTCTATATATGACCTGTCTAGACTACAGCCTTGACCTCTTTCTCACCACTCACGTTTATCGCGCATGCATTCAAGTGTGATAAGTGTTATCATGACTGCTCTGTTTGACTGTGTGCTCAGTCACATGATTTTATGACATGCCATGCTGGAATTCACACAACTCGCACCACATCTCGCAGGAATGACTTTCGGAGACTTTTGGCCTCTAAGTGCTGGGTTTGTAGTGTTGTATTACACTATACAAAGAAAAATTCTTGGTAATTGGGTTACAATAACACCTTTGAGGTTCATTCGGTTCATGAAAAGAAACTTGATTTGGCTTGGGTTTTTGAAAGGTGTTTGCTAAATCAGCCCAAGGTGTGTTGATGTATGTGCCCATGTGTGTTACAGTACCACGGCGAGACCATCAAGAACGTCCGTGAGGCTTGCGAGAGCTTTGAGCCGGGCAGCATCCATTACCGGCCTATTGGCATCGCCCTGGACACCAAAGGGCCAGAGATCCGAACTGGACTCATCAAGGGGGTGAGAACATTAATCATGTACAAGAGGGTAGACATCGCAGATCAAATGCTCTCACTTTTGTAGGTTAAGTGGAAATCAGAAATAGTCTTCAACATGTTGGTTCTGTTGGTGAAATAGTCTTGTGGTCATCACATCCTCAGAATGGATTTTGTTATGCATTGTTAAGGAATGTAACCCTCCTTTTCTTTTTCAGTGTTTCAATGTTGCAAGTATGTACGTTCGCTAAGTGAGGCAAATGCAATTTAGTTGGTTACATTTTTCGTGCATAGAGGCAGAGTTGAGCGCAAAAAACAAGAGATTTCGCTTGCGAACGTTCCACTGCGTGCTCAGAATTTTGACACAAAGTAATACTATACAATTTAAGATAGAAGGCGCGGGCCATATAAAATCCGACCTAGGACTTTGGACATGCCTGGCACAAGCGCTACCTTTCTGACATACAATAAATGGGTCATAAAATTTTGGACAAATCTACGCGTCGGTCAGATGCGGATGACTTTTACAAAATCGATTCCCAATATTATGGCGCATCCCTAGTTAAGTACATACACACCAGGCTTAATCCTCGACATTTCCCAGTTGAGGATTAAGCCTAGTTCTAGACTGTCTTTGAGTTTGAATGGTAAATGTCCATTAGTGCTACAACTTAGTCCAAGACTAGGCTTAATCCATGAGGAAGAAACCAGCACATCACGTATAAAGCAGTCTTCAGTCAGAAACATCTGTGTGGGATGTACCAAACTTGATACTTTATAAAAATTGCACAAGTGGCTGTAAAACGTATCCAGCTCTCTGACAGGGAAAAACATTCAGGGTGGCAGCTGTGAGACAGCAACTCTTAGTTCATTTCTTTCATTTGCGTGTGCCCAAAGTTTATTTTGGGAACCAGTACTAAATAACAAGTCTTAAATGGGCCGGACCAATATTCTGCCGTTAATGCATAAAATCAGCAAATTCCAGGGTAAGGAATGTGTGTGGTAAGTAGTAATTTTAGAGAGCATGTGTGATTGAACCTGTGTGATTGTGTCTTGTGACAGAGTGGCACAGCTGAGGTGGAGCTGAAGAAAGGAAATATGCTCAAGGTGACGCTCGACGATTCATACATGGAGAATTGTGACGATAACGTTCTGTGGCTCGACTACAAGAACATCACCAAGGTGGTGGAGGTGGGCAGCAAGGTGTACATCGACGATGGCCTCATCTCCCTCCAGGTCCAAGAAATCGGTACGGGCACAGTGGATTTATGATTTGCTCTTCACTGAGTGTGTAAATCAGAAGTTTCCTCATGGCACATATTGATACGCTTTTGATCCAGGAGCTTCTCCCTTAATAAAACACATGTCTTGTTAAATGGAAGGTAATGTTAAAGTATGTATGATGTCTGATCGATGGTTGGTCATTGAATCAATCAATCAGTTTACACCCCTGCCCTTCATGTGGGCTCCATATGATATTAAAATCTATTAAAAGTCAAATTCACAAACCTCTTCATCTCAAAACCTCAAAATCTCCGCTCCCTCCCAGGTTCTGACTACCTGATGTGTGAGATTGAGAACGGAGGAACTCTTGGCAGTAAGAAGGGTGTGAACCTGCCTGGGGCAGCCGTAGATTTGCCCGCCGTCTCCGAGAAGGACGTCAAGGACCTGCAGTTTGGAGTGGAAATGGGGGTGGACATGGTCTTTGCTTCATTTATTCGCAAAGCGGCCGACGTCCACGAGGTCAGAAAGGTGCTCGGAGAGAAGGGCAAGAACATCAAAATCATCAGCAAGCTGGAGAACCACGAGGGAGTGCGCAGGTGAGAATCATTTAGATCAGATTTGGATACTCGAATCAGATAAGCGCTGGGTGAGGTTGAGTGTATAGGCAAGAAACAAAACCAGTAGCGTGTGAGGGTGTGAAAGCACTGATTCTGAAGATTAAGAAATGTAGATGACCTGTATGTGATATCTGTGGTCACACATTTTTTATATATATATATATATATTATATATATATATATATATATATATATATATATATATATATATATATATATATATATATATATATATATATAAGGGCTGCAACTAACAATTATTTTGTTAGTCGGTTAATCTGCAATTTCATTTCCAGCATTTTTTAATAAACCGAACTGTCCGTTTCTAATTTTGTATATTAACTTTTTACTCTTAGCATTACAAAAAATGAAAAAAATTATAAAATAAAAACTAATTCTGATTAACTGAAAATGAAGAAATATAGATTTTAATTCTATTTGGACTTATTTTGGCCTATAACTCATTTTTGGGAGAGAACTACATTTTTGCGCAAGGTGGCGTTCCACATGAAAGTTGAGCCACGATAACACGGAGGGCACATCAATGAATAATCAATGAATAATCAATGTAAATTATCAATAAATGGCTTTATTGTGAGTAGAGCGCTGGTTATTTTGTTAGTTATCAGTTATCAGTTCTGTCTGTAATAAATGAAGATTTAACCGAACTGGGCAACTTCGATGAATAACTTCCTATTATTGTTTTACATTGTGGCAAATGTCATTCATGTGTTTTCTGCAATTACTTCAGTTTTTTGTGGCGACAGGGTACAGCCCCTGGTTCTCGTTCCTTCTCATTCTTCTTTTAATCGCTCGGCATCCAGCTTGTGGAGCTTTACTGGAAGGCTGTGGCACTAGTTAGCTCACTGCTTTACGTTGAGGGGTAACCACTGCGTATGTGTATAATAGCGTGGGCCCAACTAATCATATTAAATTAGTTTGCCAGCTATGTAGAATGCGATTTTTAATAATTTTGGTCGATCAGTTATTTATGGCCTAAGATAGATAGATATCTCGTTCTTGCCTCTAGTTTTTGGTTGAAGGGTTTTCAAATTGCTGAAGTTTTTTTTAATCTCGAAAACAATGTGCCGCTTGTTTAAAACAGATCTAGTGTGGGATACGTTACACTACTAATCAAATATAATATGGTGAAAACAATGTGCCGCTTGTTTAAAACAGATCTAGTGTGGGATACGTTACACTACTAATCAAATATAATATGGTGTTATTAAGCAAGTGAGCAAACTTCGGTAGCATACAATCTGTTAAAGTTAACATCTAATTAACTGTTTATGCTTGTGATTCAGAATCTGGCGTTCTAGTGCAGATTCAGCTTGCCTTTGTTAATCAGTGGCATTAGTTTCACTTTAAACAAACCATCTGGAATAAGTGTATGTGTGTTTGCAGGTTTGATGAGATCATGGAGGCTAGCGATGGCATCATGGTTGCACGTGGTGACCTGGGTATTGAGATCCCAACAGAGAAGGTCTTTCTCGCCCAGAAAATGATGATTGGACGCTGCAACAGAGCTGGCAAACCAATCACATGCGCCACACAGGTCCGAACCTCAAGTTACTGTTGTTTAGAGAAGTGTTTGTGTGCTGTATTGAGAGGAGATGTGAGCTCATAGACACGTGTGTGTGTGTGTGTGTGTGTAGATGTTGGAGAGTATGATTAAGAAGCCCCGCCCCACCCGTGCCGAGGGCAGCGACGTGGCCAACGCCGTGCTGGATGGAGCTGACTGCATCATGCTGAGCGGAGAGACGGCGAAGGGAGATTACCCCCTGGAGGCAGTGCGCACACAGCACATGGTAAAAGCGCCCCCCAATGCACAACTTTAAACACTTTTGCAACATAAAAGTGCAGTCACACTAGTGCTAAACATTCTCGGTCACTTCCGTTATAGCTAAATCGGATTCCTCACTTCTAGTAGCAGTTTTGCAGTGTGAGGTGAGCCATGTTCCAATTTGACGTCCCAAATCAGGGATTGACTTCAGCTTTGCCGGCTGTGGTTATTCCGATTTTTAAAGCGTATAATATTACTGCAGCCGCATCAACAGCAAATTGGTCTTGAAGGTACAAAGCCTATTCCAGTGCCTTTTACTAGCTAGTAGGCTTCACACCGTAGCAGGCTAGTATGCTAACACCACCAAGGTTCACTGCACGTTCATGAGACAAAATATTGCATTGCTTCCTGCCCACTTGTTTTTGAATCATTTTTGTTGATTTTTATTTTGTGTGTTAGTGTAACTGCACTTTCTGAAGTAAAATGAACTGCATTTAAATCCAAAACACACACACTTGCAGGATGTGATCATTAGGAATTGTTCCATCCTTTTCTATACTGTGTTGTCATCTTGTGTATGTGATTGTTGTTACTCCTGTACTACAGTAGGGTCAGCATTAAACCTGCACGCTAGCTTGAGTTCTACATTAGCCTCTGGGTTGGTCTCGTGAGCGCAGAAAGACTCGACTCACCTTCACCATAACATCCCTCCATAACCAACATCTTTCTGGCAGACAAATCTTCCTGCTTCTTCTCCCCACTGCTCTCGTTCTCGCTCACCGCGTTCAGAGAGAAGCATGTGGGTCTTCGTCTGCATGCTGCTTGGCCTTGGACACACAAGTGTGCGTTAGGGGTGGGCGATATATAGAATGTACTGGATATACTGTATCTCGGCTTGTTCCACGCGCGACGTAGTAAATGACTATATAATGAATATCGAGTACGAATTCTCACGTTAATGTTAAACAAACAGCATGTACATCCCTTTCAAGTTTCTGAACTTTCACAGCAGACAGTTCACTCCTCCACCCGTCCAGAAAACCCTCCTAGCACATGCACATTTTGTTCTGTAAGCGGAGGGAAGCGAGCGTGCAGAGAGTGAAGTGAACACCCGTGCGATTTCAGAGACATTAATTGGAGACAGGAGCAAACAACTTGGTTCTGAAGAAAAACAGCACTGGTTCTGTTAATCTGTGCACAAAAACAATGTGGAACGCCATCACACGCAAAAACGCTCCAGTTAAGCCAAATCTTCCCCTTTATTACAGACAAAACTCCTATTTTAAGCTGATAAATATAGACAGCTGCCCACAATACAGCTATTTAAGTGATGTTTTCAGTGTTCGTTCCGGATGCGACTCCATCACAGTATTGTAACCCAACTCCAAGTCATGCGTGTGTGACTGTGCGAAATGTAGTTCTCTCCCAGAAAGAAAGAACATATCGAGATATATATTGTGTATCGCAATTAAGCTTTAAAAAAAATCTCGATATTATTAGGCCATTTCGCCCAGCCCTAGTGTGTGTGTTGATTTCACAACTGATCAAACTCCTTCCTTTCAATAGTGTTGCTGGTTTCCACTCAAAACATCTGCATTCTGCATTCGTTTCTGGCTTCTGCTTTGGACCCTTTGTCCGTTTTTCCTTTCTGCATTTTCCCCTTCTTTACTCGGCTATTTGGGTGTTAAATTCAGTTATGTACCTTTTAATGATAAGAATGGAAGAAATTTTTGGCTAAACTTAAAATAATTGTTAAAGCCCCATACAGGTAAAGATGAACCATTTCTACTTGTGTGTAACAGTAAATCCAAGTGCAGATGAGCACAAACGGAACTGTACCTTTACTGTTTGGAGCTTTAACTGTTTTCCTGTCCCAACGTGCATGACGCTACTACTCACCCCTGATTCTCAAAGATGGGCATGTTAATGGTGGAGGTCACTTGCGATTTCTAGGTTTTCACCAGTATGGAGGAGATCATTTGCTTGGTTGAATAAAGGGAGTGGGGGAATGATTTGTAATGTGTCCATTTTTGTTTTTTGTTTTTATTTTTTGCTCATCATTCTGTCTCCTGTTTTCTGTGGTCACACACCTGCACTAATTCTATCCTTTCATTCGTCTTCCCCCTTTTTCTCCACTCATTTTTTTCCCTCCCCATCTTTTCGCTATACTCTCATGCCATTCCTCTTACACCTTTTTCCTCCACTTATTGGCCTTTTTCCCTCTTCCTCTTCCTCCCTCTCTCTCTCTCTCTCTCTCTCTCTCTCTGTTTTTCCTGTTTCTATTTCCCCCCCTTTTCTTCCCTTCTTTGTCTTTGTCTCTGCCTCCGTTTGCCACCTGGTCTGGTCTGCGCTCGGCGGATTCAGATCGCTCGGGAGGCCGAGGCAGCCATGTTCCACCGGCAGGTGTTTGAGGACCTGCGCCGCTGCACGCCCCACTCCTCCGACCCGGCAGAGGCCATCGCCATCGGGGCCGTGGAGGCTTCCTTTAAAATCCTGGCCTCTGGTTTCATAGTGCTCACTGGCTCCGGCAGGTAGGCAGGCCTCCGGGCGGCTCGAGACTTCACCTCTCAGCGGCAGGCAGGGAGCAGAGAGTAGGGACAGAACAGGTGGGGAGAGAGAGAGAGAGAGTGAGAGATGGCAGAAAGGTGAACGCAAGTCCGCAAGGAGCTCGACGAGTTCTTGTGGAAATTGGAAATCCAACACTAATTTAGGGCTGCAACGTACAATTCTCTTGATCATCGATTAATCGTTTGGTTTGGTATTTGGTACAAGTTGGTGTAGGTTTGCCTACACACTGCATTCTACACACTGACTCGGAATACAGTTTACACAAAATGGTTTAAAAAGCTGATTAAAAAGTCCTGGTCGTAAAGAACTGATCGATTAGTAAATTAGTTTTCAACTATTTTAATAATGGGTTAATTGTTGCAGCCTTAAACTAATGACGTCCATCACAAAGGCCTAAACCACAAAACGTGACTGTAGTGAACCTTTTAACCTCATCTCTCGCTCTCTGTCCGCTCTTTGGGCGCGCGACGTCGACGGTATGACCGATTTATAACCCCTTCCCCGTTCCACCTCCCACCTCCGGGTGGCGCTCTCTCCCGCCCTGCACGTGCACTCAGATCGCCAGAGAGGCAGAGGCAGCCATGTTCCACCGGCAGCTGTTCGAAGGGCTAAGACGCTCATCCCAGCCCAGCCGCGACCCCTCGGAGGCCGTGGCCATCGGCGCCGTAGAGGCCTCCTTCAAGTGCTGCGCCAGCGCCATAATCCTTCTTACCAAGAGCGGAAGGTAAGTGCGGAGTGGCCTTGGGCGACTGGCTCCGACCAGGGCACGGAGAGCAGCGCTCTGGGGTAAGAGTGTGTGTTGCAACAGAGCCTTACATCTGCAGGGAGGGTTCTAGGGGCAGTTAGTTCCTCGTAATAATAATAGTAAGACATAAGGAATGTTTTTTTTTCTTGTCAACCATATTTACTCTGTTTTGGTCTTTAAACTGTGTGTTGACTTGAGTTCAGTGTTTGTGTGGTTAAAGGAGCAGCAATGCACAATCCCATGTGCACAGGTTTTGCAGTGATGAAATAGATATTGCTTATTTGTGACCCTCCACGGAAAAACCAATCGCTTGTTGCAAATTTTGGATGGATGGATGGATGGATGGTTTTCATGAAAGGGTATAAATCAAGCTTCAAAACGATACCTATATATCAAATGAATCGGATGACATATGACTGAGATATCAACATTCAAAGGAGTCGGGTTTCTCTTGTCACACCAAGTGAGAAACAGAGAAATGCCTTTGAAGTTGACTATTGACGTAGCACTCACAGACGCTTGGTGCGGTCGCGGCTACGTTATGGATTCCGGAGAAATATCTTCACGCTAGCTTTTGTCTGGTGAATAGAACTATATAATCGACTTCACTTTAAAGGAAGCATGATGCTACCTTCACATTTGATCAAAATAAACAAGATTTGTAGCATCTTAATTTTTGTTTCTATAAAAGCGTTGCTCCCAGGTAGACAAAATTGGAACACAGTCACAATCACAGCTACAGATTTAATTTTAATATCATTTCTCCTGTTTTTTTTTTTTGGTTACTCAAAGCTCAAGCTCCTGAACGTTCAGAGTCATTGCAGCGATTTCTCTCTGTGTAGGTCTGCCCACCTGCTGTCTCGCTACCGCCCCCGTGCCCCCATCATAGCCGTGACACGTAATGGACAGACGGCCCGTCAGGCCCACCTGTACCGTGGCATCTTTCCCGTGTTCTACAACAAGCCCGCTCACGATGTATGGGCCGAGGACGTGGACCTGCGCGTCAACTTCGC
The DNA here is from genome assembly GCA_032718565.1 of Distichodus sexfasciatus. NCBI lineage: Eukaryota > Metazoa > Chordata > Actinopteri > Characiformes > Distichodontidae > Distichodus > Distichodus sexfasciatus. The sequence continues at coordinate 196,164 of JAVGVS010000160.1, read as the reverse complement.
CATGGATGTTGGTAAGATGCTAGAGCCGGGTTTTTGGTCTGGCACAGGCACAAGATCTTGTTTGCGAATGTTCCACCTCGTGCTCAGAATTAAGATGTGAACGTAACGCCGTAGTATTTGTGCTGACTGCTGCAAACTCATCTAAACCATGAGAAAATATTGCTGAAAACAATGTATTTTGTGACACCACAATAAATGATAGAGTATAATATGAAATGGACATTTTAATTTTGTCATCGTATCACATAGTCCTGTCTTACTGGGCAGTTAATCGAATATGGCCCAACGCATCGAAAATCTCAACAACAAAAAATCCTCCAAAGAATTTCTTGCCCCTTTAATTAAGAATGAAGCCAACATCTAGTCAACTTAAGAGCCACCATTGTTTTGGGCCAAATTAAAGTTTGTTGAACATGTGAAGGATTGGTCGTAAAACCCACAGAGTATTTTAAGAAGCTTTTTTTTGTATTTGAGCAGCATTAATAATGACTGTTTCATTGTGGTTATTGCTGGGTGCTCCTCTTAAACCTGTTGCCCTTTCTGCTGTTTTAGGTAAAGCTCGAGGCTTCTTCAAGAGCGGCGATGTGGTCATCGTGCTGACCGGCTGGCGTCCTGGCTCCGGCTACACCAACACCATGCGCGTGGTCCCCGTGTCCTAATCACCATTCTGTCCTTCCACTCCTCCGCAACTTCCACCCCCACCCCCCCCTCCATCCTTTCTCCCTCCCTCTTGTCCTCGCACCAACCCCCCTGCCCCCCAGTGTAAGGAGGGTTGAGCAGACCTCCAGCATCAGCGCAGTTCTGCAGGCCTGGCCTCTCCTGCAAAACGGCCAGTTGTGTTCTTAACTTGGTTGTGTTTCTCCAGTTTTTGTTGTTTTGTTTCACTGACCAGCTGCCAGGTTTGTTCACAGCTTGGTCCTGGTTCCACCCCTCCTTTTCCCACTCACTTCTTTTGTTGTGAAGAGTAAAAGAGTGAAGTTTGGGATGTTGTGTTATCAGTAGGCAGGTTGAGTTCTGAGTCGACGGCGCTGATGGCCTTTTCCTGCATTCTTCTAGACACTCCATAGCCTGCAGAACAAACGGCTAAAATGAAAAGGCTCCTTGTAGAGGCTCTGCTTCTCCACATTCCTTCACAGTTCACTGATTGCAGAGGGACCCAACTGCAGCTGTAGTTTTTACTGCGTGTGCTTCTTTCTCTTTGTGGTAGTGTGTTTTGTGTTCTTTCCGCACTGCGCTTGTGTTTGCACTCCATCATCTACTGTAGACAATGTTACATCCTGTATCATACTTGACTTTGGGAAATTTGGGGGGCAAACGATGCCACTTATTTTTGCTAGAGGAAATGTCGGATGCCCTTGTTTGTTCTGATTCTTTATGTTGGAGAGAGTGAGCGAGAAGTGTGAAGCCAGTTTTGTTTGGCAATAAAAGAGGACAGGTAAAAAGAAGACCAGAGTTTCTCAGCAACAGAGTTGGTCCGCTCTGGTCCGCCATGCTAGCGCCCTCCCTTACTGTCCCCTTTGTGTCGTACTTACATCTCCTGTATGCGTGAGGCCTTATATCCACCTGCTTCTCTGACCACGACGCTAGGATTTAGGGTGTGACGATGTGTGGAGTTCTAAAGTGTAATCAGCCTTGTGTTGCATTGTGTAAGACTGGACCAATTAATAAAAGATAAGAGCACTTACCACCATTTTGTCTTGTTTTACGTTTAATACTTCTCCTTGAAGTCTGTATACTGCTACACATACAGTACCACTACGCTTGCCATAGTGTTGTCTAACAAGTAATGCTATACACAGTAGATGGGAAATCATGCATCGGTTCAGTAATCAACACGCCCACAGCATCAAGCCAAAATGAATACAGTGATCAAACACCATTCATATTATAGCACCACCAGTGTTGGGGATAACGTGTTACTGTATGTGCATCACTTTTGTTGGTAACGAAATAATGTGACACATTACAATTCGATTTTCAATAACACAATAATATACTACTCTTGCCTTAGCTTTAAAACAAGTATAGTTATAATAAGACCGTTAAAGCAGCTTGTGATGGCTCCAACAATTTGGTGAAGCATCGGACATCAACATGCAGATTCTGCTGTTAACTGACGCCTCTAGTTTTAAAACCATCATTAAAAAAGACCATGATCAAAACATTTTTATTAATAAAACAGTTCAAGAGAAGGAAAGGGAAAGTGTTTTATTGACCAAATGTTAATTAGTGGTAGCCCTGCTGTGGGTTTACTGGTTGTCTTGGCTGTACACCACACCGACTTGCCGTCTGGCCTCATCCATGATCTCAGCCAGCAGAGCTGAGTCGCTGTGAGACATGCGGGGGCTCTCCTTCAGCCCTAAGGGGGAAGTGCAGGTCACAGATTAGACCAAAAACCAAGGGTGGAATCAAAGGATTACCAACTGCTTTTATTACTCGTTCTTTCTGTGGGCTGTCTGTATTATGAAATGTATTTTTGGGCGTAACTTTACGCTCAAGTAGTGCACTTCGTATTCGGCTTCGCTGAGCCTGACATCACCAGACCAAATACCGTCTGCCACAGCGAACAAAGCAGGATCAGCAGATTCCTCTGGTTCACAGCTACACCCTGAATTCTATTCAAACCTTTCATCAGCATTCTGTTGCCAGTAAAGACCAGCAATCATTTTAAAGTTGTTTGTATGTTAGAGGTGTGAACCTTCATTGGTCTCATGATTCGATTCAATTACGATTAGCATGTCAACATGACACAATCTGTCACGTTACACGCAGACTGGCCGCAGTCAGAAAATCACCAAGCATTGTCATTGTGATATAATTCAGTTGTTTTCAACTGCTAGTAAAACAGTAATGAAACTGGATTGCATGTCACGGACCATTGCACTGGCACCAGGTAGAAAACCCCAAATATAATTGATTACGGTCTGCCACTGCACTGATGCAGAATCGTCCACGTCTGCAACGTGATGCCTCAATAATGTGATTAATTTCAACACCCTACTGTATGTAAAAGTTTTAACATCTTTGTTTAGGGTCACTGTCTTGGCTCATAAAGCAACTAACACCACTACAGTCTAGTGCCATTAGTTAGTCTGGGATTCAAGGTGGACAGACGTTTGCTTAACTCTTATTTAAATGCTATTTAACTTGTACTAATGGTAACATTTGTGTAACAGTAATTTAATTGACCACTTATTTTGATACTAAATCCACCCTGCCAAAAGTTGTCTTTAATCTGATTTTTCAGCAAGATAAAAAGAGCAAGCTATCTGTTCATTAGCACCATCTAGTTGTTATGTGTTTGCATTAGCTGTGATCAGCTTCAAAGGTTAAGGTCTGATAATATACTGAGTGGTGTAGAGTGCTAGAAGAGTGCTAGAATCAAAACTAGAATCTGAAACACAAAACCCCACTGTTCGTTTTTACTAGCCGCTAAATGTAAGGTTCTAGCTTCACCTTTGAGCAGACACTGTCTCACTTCCTCCGCCTCATATCTCATGCCGGTGCTGTTGATGAAGTTTAGTGGCAGGTGAGGCTCAGGGACGGGATACTGAGTCTCTTCCCCATTCACAATCAGCGAGGTGGGACACCACATGTGAGCAGGAACCTGTTAAAAAAACAACCTTACTTTTCCTGGTTAGGGAGCTGGCCCTCTGATCAGAAGGGCGTCCGTTCAAATCCCAGAGCGGTAAAGGTACCACTGAGGTACTCGTGAGCATGCACTGCCAATAAAGCTTCTTCACAGATGGGTTAAATGCAGAGGTGTCACATTTCGTTGTGATGCACTGTGTGCTGTACTGTCACAATAGCAAATAATCACTCACTCACTCATTCACTTACTCACTAATGTACATGACAGCATATCCCAGGTCCATTTTACATTGTACATAAGACAGCAAGATCTGAGGTTTTAAAGGTGCACTCTGGTTACTACTGAATGAAAACTGAATGAATTGTGCCCCAATTAGACCAAAAATACAGGTAGATTTATAACCAGACAGAATCCCCACTGATAAACTCATGTACATTAGGAAAATGTCCACTTACTCTGATTGTTCCCTTAGTTCCACCGATAATGGCGTCGTTGGGGAGCTCCACAGACACCGTACAGGTACAAACTGCCAACCGGCCTCGCGAGAACTTCAGAGTGATCACCATGCTCTCGTCCACCCCTATCACACACAGACACACATCGCAGTTACTATCACTAATGCAGCATATTATGGACCAAGATTCTAGATGTCACACAGTTATACAAGTACAACATGTAGAAGGCTCCTTGTGTTTCTAATATAATAATATAAAGTGAAGTAGAGTTTAGAGTTACCTATAAAACATAGGAATGAATAAAATGTGAGTAAAACTATTAAGTATTTATGATTTACAGAGTAAGAGTAACTCGAAAGTAACTTTGCTTTGTATTCAGATATAATGACTATATTCTGACAGCCACATCAAAACATCTCTAGTCTTAAGTTCCCATAATGGAGATGTGGTGTGCCGACCTAATGTAGGTCCAGCATGCAAGACTCCATTATATAGGCCTGGAACGCCAGAAAAATCATACTGCATGTTAGGTGGCTAAAGTTGAGAATCACTAAAAGGGTTAGTCCCAAGGACTGTGCATTATAAACTTGCATTGTACTAACGACATCGTACTCAAAACTCTATAATGTAATGCAGCAAAAAGCTGACATCCCTGAAATAACCAGAGCCTATTTGATATTTTGATCCTCTGACAAGAGAATAGTGAAGTTTTCCAGTAGTTTCAGTGTGACTGTCAGAACTATGTTTAAATCACATAAATCCCTTTATTTAATATAAATCATTTTATTTATTTTATTTATTTATAAAGCCGTGTTAATTTTGATGGCTACTTTATATTGTATATTTGGTCTTTAGACAAAAATGCTTATCAGTTTAAATCACCTTTTAATAATGTAGATCCTTTGTAGTTTTCCCCTACTTTTATTCAATGAAACAAAGAAACATTATTTTGGACAACTTCAACTGCACTGTGTGATTTCAGGCTGTTTACTATAATTAAATATTAAGAGCTAGCAAACTGAACTGAGCTAACTTAACACAACTTAACATAACTTAAACTAGCCAACACTGAATAAGGCTGGCTTGTTAAAATTTTTGTGTGACAGAAAAAGCTTACTTAAAGGCTATGGGCTCACGAGCATAACTGCCATTTAAGTCGACAAGTGACTTTCCAATAAAATCAATTGGCAAACTTTATATCCTTATATCAGAACTTTTTTGTCATTTCACAGTTAGCTAGCCTACAGGGTGGTGCACCCTCACATCTCGTTGACAATGGTTGTATTCTTCCAACTTAATTTGAAGCCACAATTGGTCTCTCGGCCTTCCATTAATACAGTGCATTTCATGTTGCATTCAGCGGCATTATAAAGTGTGTTCACAGTTCTTACCGTTTGTTTCGATCAATTACCATTTATTCCATATCCATTTATGGCATTCAGCAGAAGTTATTTTCCAGAGCAACGTCAATTTTTCTAATTTCAAGGACAGTCTCCCTGAGAGCAACTTGGGGACTGGGGTCTGGCCCAGGGATGGTAGTGATGGTAGTGTCTCTTGGTCATAACCACTAGGCCACCAACTCCATCACTCGCCAGCATCTTTATGGCTGGGATTCAGTCTCTCAACCAGTAATGCACTGACAAGTATGGCCTGCTTAAATATTCTAAAAGACAAACCAGGTGCATTTTGAATGTCTGACTTAACGACTTAACATTTTATACCTGTCTTGTCTTGTAAATGAAAACTAATATATATTTTATCTGTATTATCATTGTATATTTTAGCTTTATTATCAAAAATCAGTTTGTAGCTCGTCAATGTCAAATCTTAAGTCATGGAAAAAAAAGGTAGTTGAGCAATATTTTTCGGAATACCTTTCATTACCTAAATTAACGTAAGATGTAGATATTAGAAGCATTGTCACAGTCTTTGAAAGCTTGCATCGAATCCAGCAAATGCAAAGTGTGCAAGAGTCTTGCTTTATTTTCTCCTGACTGACCTGTGTCCAGACACTCTCCGATGGCCTGGACGCTCTCGGGCTTCTCTCCATTGTACACCATGAGGACAAACTGCAGGCAGTAGATGCCGATGTCAAGAAGAGCGCCACCTCCAAGCTCCTTCTCCACTGAGCGGGGTGTGTTCAGCAGCGGAACGCCGAAATCGGCGCGCACCATTTTCACCTCCCCCAACGCCTCTTGCCCCAGCAGTCGGGAGATCTCCAGTGAGGCGGGAAAGAAGCGCGTCCACACGGCCTGGTAGGAAGGGGGAAATATTTACACCCTTCATATATAACATATCACATATGTTTAGAAGAGGTTCGAGGCACTTCTTAAATGCCCCTTTGCTAAACTACCTTGGAGAACATCGATTATCTCCCAGACTAAACAACACGTCCACTTATGGAGGAAGTTTGAATCCTAAACAAACCGTAAATGTGCAGTCTCACTTTTCACAAGTAACTGAATAATTCCACCATAAACCATTATACTGTTCCATATTTTTCACAACACTATACATATTAACACTCAACACTAATGTACAGTCCATATTTTGAATATAACTGCAATTCTGTTTTTATAGCAGCTATTCCATGTGTTATATTCCAACATAATCCAAATAATATAGGGGTATTTTGCAACATCCAGGTTAGACTAAGATCATTTACTCCATAAGATAACAGATAAGATAATTTACTCCAAAATGTCTGAAATTTTGAAATAAGCATCCTGATCCTGAAAGGATAAAGTTAAAAGAACATTGGCAACGTTCGCTCCTCAATTCCAAGAACAAAGTAGATCTTGTGGAAGAAACACTGCTTTCTATTGCTACAACCCAAAGCAGCGTTTGATTGATGTGTGGGACGCTTTGTTGAGCAAAAAGTCACTGACAGTGCAATCAAACAGTGGGGAATATAATAGTCGCTTTGTAGCAAATTGTATTGTAAATACAAAAATGAAAGAATTTTAAAGGTCAGTGGTACCTTTCTGGCCTCACAATGTACTTTTTATCAGTGATAATGAATAGAAACTGTGATCTAAGTGGCTTCAATTAAATGTGAACTTCACTTTGTTACCTCCATTAAAAAAACATTATTCATCTTAGCTGTGGCCACGAGTTCTTGCACTTCTCTCAGGTTCATTGCCAGGGGCTTCTCACACAGAATGTTTTTCTTGGCGTTCATGAGCAGGACACCCACAGGAAGGTGATGTGGGTGGATCGTTCCTACATAAACCACATCTGAGGACAAGAATGCAGTTATTACAATCAAAAGTTGTCTTATTACAACCTAAGCTAACCAGGTTAAGGGACATGTGCTGTTATTATGACACATTCCTTACCAATCTCAGGGTCTTTGGCCAGTTCTTCATAGCTGCCGTACACAGTGGGAATGCCGTGCTTCTGTGCAAATTCCTCAGCACGCTTCAGGTTTCGTGCAGCCACTGCAACTACCTGAAATTCATCAGTGCTTAAATGTATAAGGGGGTTCTTGTGTACAAAATAAATAATCACATATTTACTAGTTTTACAAGAATTTGTGAAACTTTATTTTTATTTCTTTATTTAACCAATGACCAAATTCCAAATGAAGTTGCAACTATAAATGAAGTGAAGTGAGTGATTATTAGTCATTGTAAACACAGCACAGTACAGCACACAGTGCACCACAACGAAATATGAATTTTGCATTTGATCCAACCATGAAGGAGCAGTGAGCTGCTTTTTGGCCAGTGCCTGGGGAGCAGTGCTTTTGGACAGTATCCTGCGGTACTGGTGCGTTTTTAAGTGAATTTTAACTGATTTATTATTTGTCATTGTGAACACAGTACAGTACTGCACAGCACACAGTGCACTACAACATAATACGACCTCTGCATTTGACCTATCTGTGCTGAAGCAGTGGGCAGCTTTGACACAGTGTTTGGGGACGGTACCTTGCTCATGAGTACCTCAGTGGTGCTTACTTGAACCGGCGACCTTCTGAGCATGGGTCAGCTCACTAACTGTTACATTAACAAAAGTTGACCATTTCAATTGCTGTTATGCTTTCATATAATAATAACAATAATAATAATACTAATAATAATAATAATAATAATAATAACAATAATAATATTGACATGACAGCATTTAGAAGTATCAGAGCGATCAGAGGTCCCATTACGTACTCCCTCCCAGCTTCCTCCCAGTGATTACAACTAGTCCAAACCAAATTTAACGGAACTGGAACATTAAAAACTCTTCACTCGGAGGATTAAAAACAATAACAAATCCTTAGATTTTCTTAACGCAGATGATCTTCGGAAACAGAGTAACAGAGTTTACTTTGAGAAGATGTGTTAACGGGGTTGGTGATGGTCTAGAGCAGATATCACCAAACGGCGGACCTCGGTCCGGATCCGGACCAAGTTAAGCTTTTGTCCGGACCGGTAATTTGTGATAGAGAAATGCCCCAAAATACATAATCCCAAAGCACCGTTTGATCAATGCCTGGACGGCGGACACAACAGCTAAACCAGTGATTACGACAGTTGCCAACCATTTACTTTTCAAACTGATTTAGCGTAACGTGATCTATACGCCGTAAATTTTACGGCGTATAGATCACGTTACGTTACGCTTAATCAGTTTGAAAAGTAATCTGGAAAAATAAAAACAGCTAGAGAGGAGTTCTGTAGATATGGCATGCTCAAAGGTGAGAAAAGTTGATGCAGAAAATAGGACTTTTAAAAGTGAATGGACAGTTCGGTATGGATTTATCCTTCCAACTGGTAGTGTAAAACCTTTATGTCTCATATGCTGTGAAACGGTGGCGTTAATCAAAAGCGGCAATATTAAGCGTCACTACGAAACCAAACACAAGCTTTTTGAACAGACTTATCCATTGAAATCTGAAGTGAGAGCGCGGAAGATAAACGAGCTAAGAGTCCAGTACGACAGATCAACCCGACTCATCACACACTCTTTTACTGCACAGCAGCGTGCGCATGAGTGTTCACTGCGAATTGCATGGATTTTGGGACAGCATAAAAAATGCTTCAACGATGTGACGGCTGTGAAGGAGTGTTTGAGTGCCGCTGCAGAGACGCTGCTTGAAGGTAAACAAAAAGACGAACTATGTGACAAAATCAAACAAATTCCAATGTCAGCTACGTCCACAATCAGGAAATCTGAAATATTAGCAGATGATGTGTTGTCACAGCTTGAGGAAGCTATGCAGAGTGCAGAATGCATATCATTAGCCATGGATGAGTCCACAGATGTCACAGATAATGCGCAACTTTTGGTCTATGTGAGATTTTTTCACAAACAAAACAAAGAGATCTGTGAGGACTTGCTGGGTGTGAGGGCACTTGAGACACGCACAAGAGGAGAGGACCTATATGACGCCGTTAAGGAGATGCTGATAAAGAGGGGTATTGATCCGAAAAAGGTGATCGCAGTCACTACAGACGGTGCCCCAGCCATGGTAGGAAGAGAGAAGGGGGCTGTAACCCGAATGAAAGAAGACAACCCAGATCTCATTGCATACCACTGTATAATCCATCAGACTGTTCTGTGTGCGTCTCTGAAGGAAGAGTTTCATGAAGTAATGAGCACCATGATGAAAATAATCAACTTCCTCCGAGCATCTTCGTCTCATCAACATCGTCTCCTGAAAGATTTTCTGAGAGAAGTTGAGGCAAATGCAAACGACCTCCTGTTACACAACAATGTAAGATGGCTGAGTAAAGGGAATACATTAGCTCGCTTCTGGTCCATTCGGAATGAAATAAAAATGTTTTTACAACAGCTGACGAGTCAGAGCGCCACACAGTTTTTAATGTTTTTGGAAGATGAGCACAATATGGACATGGTGGCATTTTTGGTTGACATCACAGCACACCTTAATGAGCTTAACTTAAAGCTTCAGGGACCAAACAACTTAATCTCTGATCTGATGGCAGCCATCCGCTCCTTCCAGAAAAAGCTGGAAATTTTCAAAGTTGATCTTCAAGAAGAGTGCACACACTTCCCAAGAGTAAAGGAGCAGATTCAAGATGACAGAGACAAGTTTCTTTACACTGACTTCATCGAAAAGTTGATGAGAAACTTCAGTCAAAGATTTGACAGCTTCACCCTGGGAAAACACCACCTCTTGCTGATCCAGAATCCATACCTCATCAGAGATGTCAGGGAATTTTCAAAAGTAAGTTTTTTTACATTTTGATTTTCATTTTTATAAATTAGGTTTGTTTTTCATATATTTAATTGTTTGTTATTATACAGGAGGCAACACAGACATTCAAGTGGGCACATCCTGGTTCTCTACAACTGCAGCTCACTGATCTGCAAGCAGATGTTGCACTTGGGGAGCATTTTGAAGCAAGTGACCCTGCTACTTTCTGGCAACAAATTGTGCCTGAGGCTGCTTACCCTGATCTTACCAAGGTAGCCCTGCACACCTTGACCATGTTTGGATCGACTTATAACTGTGAGTCAGCATTCTCCGTCATGAACAATATAAAAAACAAGCACCGTTCCAGGCTGACCAACGAACATCTTCACATGTGTATGAGAATGGCACTAACCACATTCAAACCCAGATTCAAGCTGCTGACAGAGCAGTCACACGCACATTTCTCTCACTAAGAAAAAAAATCTGAACCTCAAAAAGAATGTAAAAACTGACTGTTAAAGAGAGTGCATATGTTTAAAAGGCTTGTTTTTGTTTTATGTTACCAAGAAGCTTCTTCTTCCATTATTACTTGAAATTAAGCTTTAATTTGCACTTTATTTTTATTGAAAAGTTGGCATCAAATGCCTCTTTAGCTGTTTAAAAAAATTACTATTGTTGTTTAAACTGTGTTAGGACAGTAGAGAAGAGAATAAGAAAAAAACATTTTCTGCACTTTTTCAAGACAAAGCACTTTTGATTTTATTATTATTAAGAAATATTTACATTTGTTGTAATACAGGCCTGAAGTTGCCCCTGTTTGCCATATGTTTCATAATGTGAACATAAAAATAAATATTGAAATGAAAATGAAATATACAGTGTTGATGTTGATGTGGGATGCATGAGATTTCATAAGGTTCGGACCTTGTTGTGGAAGAAATTTTAGTAACTGGACCCATTGAAATTTTAATTGATTACCCCTGGTCTAGAGGCAGGATATTCGCTTCTGAATAAGAAGGATGTATCCCGCTCTATCCCACTGCCAGCACTACCACAACTGGGCTGCTGGGCAAGACCCTTAATCCCAAACTGCGCTAAGGAAACAGTCCCTGTAATTAAGTCGCTGTAGATAAGAGTCTGTTAAAGGTTATACATTAAAATATTTAGTATATAGAGTTCGTTAAGGTGTATATGTGGTAACTTAATTCAATGGCAGTTGTTCATTTAAGTCTAGCTTTACAGACTGAAGGACAAACTTGTGACTACAAAGCACTGTTGCCAGCCTGCATAATGAACATTAATACGTGTATATTATTCAACCTGTGCGTTCTGCCTGCTGAATTAAATAATACAATATACGTATTGATGTATAATTATACATTCTCATTGCTACAATTTCACCGTTTCCAGAAATACAAATATGTCGATCATTAAAATATCTTCATTCCGTCGCGCGCCCTCTAGCGGACAGCTGGGCACTTCTAAAATCATGACGAGAAGAGACACGTGAACACGTGACGCAGACCCCACACCCCAGCCAGCCCCCGACACTGGCAGCTTTACTGCAAAAACTGTTTAAAAAACACACCTAGACCCCTGTACGTGCACAAACCTGCTGCAGCGCATACGACCCGTTCCGAATAAACTCATTTCACCAGTCGAATGCTCGAAAGTACGCTGCACAACCTAGACGCCGTAACGAAACTGTTTCAGTGCTAAAGTTAATCAACTTAAACTACGCGAGCTGACCACACACACACACACACACACACACACACACACACAAACAAACACACACTAACTCCTGTCCGATCCAGGCGCACGCACACACGCGCTGTAATCAGGTCACACCACCGATATTTCTGTCCAAAAATCTCACTCCCGCACCTCTCTCCCCTTGGGCTTGGTGTGTGCGGGTGGGCTCCAGGTGAGTTACCTGGTGGTCGTCCTGTGGAAGCGTCTTTAACGCCACCGTGAAGTCATGGCTGATTTTGCCCGCGCTGCAGATTCCCCACCTGAGCACCATGATGACCAGATACTACTCTGGATAGTTCTCTCGCTCTCTCTCGAGATCTACTTTCTTTTGCCACTACGTTCCAGCAGGGGGCGCATTTGCTCATCTACAATGATGCGCGTAGTGATACGAGTTTAATGTGATTGTTACTCGTAATTGATCTCTTATTCTGTCTACTGTGTTGTGTTGTGTTGTGTAATCCACACAGTGCCAGCATGGATCCTGCATTTAACTGCAAGTATAACAGCAGGCAACAAATAAAAACGAATGTGAAGCTGAACAGTAGAAGTAATACTGGATGATTAATAATGTACTGCTTGAGGTGTACATTCAAATGATTGTTAGTCATTTTTCATTAAATGTAATAATTTGACAGGTATACAGTACATCCACACAGCTAGTGGTAGCTTTTCTATGTTCATATTATAAATGCATCTACAGTGAATTCTTTCAGAATGATGTGCAGTCATCGTCACTTGCTTGATCTGGATCGTCACATGCTCACTTGCTATATCTTGATTTTAATACTCAGCTCTGATACTGACAGTATCAGCAATCACTTCGATTGTTAAAATAATCCTGTTCTACACTTTCAGGAAAGAACCAGCAACAAAAGAACAGCAGTATCTTTGAGGTCATAGAGGTATTGATGGGGCTAATATCAGTGCATTACTTTAATTAACAATGCTGTCATCAGTACAGAAGGTCATAGTTAAAATTATGCATAAGGAAATAGAATTGAATATTGAAGGCAACAGATGCTGTTGTTATAAAGACTGTACCACAAGCCAGACATGGCTTCTATTAAATATCATAATGTCCTAAATAGCAAACTATGAAAATTATGAGGAGTCCTTTCTGCAAGGAAAGTTCATTGAGGAGTTTATCAAAACAGAGGTCAATGTAAGTGCTTTAGAGAAATATCATAGTTAAAATGAACAACAATCATAGTTAAAATGAAACAACAGCATTTGCATGAAGGTAAAACACAAATAAGAAACAAATCCATAGTATGCACATATTATATATAATTAATAAAAAGTGGGCTCTGGTTTCCTCCAACAGTCCAAGAGCATGCACTATGGGTTGATTAGCAAATCTAAATTGGTCTTCTAAGGTGTGACTGTGAGTGTGATTGTGTGTGCGCCCTGCGGTGTGTTGGCGCTCGCTCAGTGTTGGCCCTCGCCTTGCACCCGTAGTAGTCCCGGGATAGGCTCCAGTCCCCACGACCCGATTGGGATTAAGCGGTTCAGATAATGGAAATTAAGGTCATTTTTATAGTTATAGTTTTTTTGTTTGCCTCACATTTCAGAACTGGAACAATGTGTTTAATATATTTGTTAATTTTCAAGGAGTGCAATGATCTTTTTGGACAGTGAGGCAAACATTACATGAAGCCTGCAGAAAATAGAAACTGGACCTAGCTATTTGGCTAATGTCCTTGGAATGTAATGATCAGCCAGTTAAACAAACAGAAGCATGGTGCCAAAGGACATGCATTTAGTGCCAATTATGTCCAGTGGCTGCTCCACCTCTTTTTAATCTTTGATAATATTTTACATAACTTTCTGTTTAACTTTGCTTATGTTTTACATTTAATCACACAACTCACACTCCTTTATAAGAATCTTAGGTGGAATACAGAGCAATCACATTTCTGTTTCACTTTAATGAACTCTATTGGACTCTTTAAGCCTCTTTAAGTCTTTACTGTCAGCTTGATTAGATCATTTGTTATCAACATAATATATTACATTTGGGCCAAATTTCTACAAGCATAATAAAATATCCTATTATTCTGCTATTCTCATAATTATCAGGGCACTACCATAGTAAAACAGCTTGTTAAAGCCTCCCAACATTTGGTATATCTTGGTATACAGTTGAATGCTATGTGGTTTCAAAGCTGCCCCATATACTTAATTCTCCCATGTGTGCATGTCTCATTTGCTTTCTATGCCCCAGTTCCTGCAGTCTGGCTCCTGGATGAGTGAATGTTCATAAATCTGGCACAAATTTAACAACATTTAGATGCTATTAAAGAGGACATGAAATATAAAAAGAGTACATACTGCATGCAGGTTTAGGCCAACAGAAAGTCAGTGAATCTGACCACTCACTGTTTTCCCTGGATGTTGTGATCTGTTTGACCTCTGAATTTCATGGACAAGGATATTCAGTTATCCATAAATAATCCGGCAGAAAGGAAAACTTGTCTATTATCTGTAATTGAGTTTCTCCATATTCACTTACACACAGCATTAGCAAACGGCAAGTTGTAAATTCAAAGTAAACATACCCACATGCACAAATAAATAAACGAGCAAGCAGGCCTTCTGCAAGCACAATCTGATCACAGTATCTGGGGCTTCTGCCATTTCCCAAAAGGGAATTTCTCAAAGCACTGCAAACTAATGCATTCCCTAGGTTTCTTGTACACAAGGGACTGTTGTGGTTCTTGGCGACATCCTCACAGCTTAATGCTAGTTTTCATAGAACTTGTCAGCAATATGTGATGCTGGTAATGAGGTTACTGGGTGCCTGAACAAGACCCTTAACCCTAAGTTGCTCTCAGAGAGACTGTCCCTGAAATTAGGAAATGGAAGTCGCTCCACATAAATGTAAATGTAATATTAAGAATTGTATAAAACATTATTAAGCATTGTGGTCATGTTTAATACCAATCACTGTTGAAAAAGGACAGAATCAAGTCTATCCACAGAGAGTTTTATATAGCCCTCGCTGATCATGTGATGAACTAAATCACTATGGAACATAAGTAGAGCAGACATGCAGGAGAGAACAACAGTGGTCTCTATTTATGTGTGTGTGTGACAGTCTACATATTATTATTATTTTTATTATTATTATTATTATTATTATTATTATTATTATTATTATTATTATTATATCTGCTATAATTAATATCAACGTCATTTTCATTATCATTATACATCATCAGGACTATAGTTAATGAGTATAGTCATTCAAATATTCTACTCTAGTGCTTAGCAAAAATTAATTTAAAATTATACACATAAATTGACCTTCCATTGACATTTATGAAGTGCCCTTCACATCCCATTTACACACTTATCATATGCTGCCCAGATAACATGTCCATGTGAGGCCTATGTGGGTTTTTGAAAGGGTTTTTTTAGGCAGCCCCGATGGGCACCACATGGTTTTGTCCTCAGGTTCCATGGTGGCCCGACATGTGGCAGCCCACCTGGATCCCTAATGGGGCTAATATGGGCTAAACTCGGGGCCCACTTGGGCAACCTCACTGGGCCCATGTATGGCCCCACTATTGTATGCCTGTTTGGGTAAATGATGGGGTTTTAACAGGCTACACATTGGGGCCTTTTGGGTAACAGGGCTATACACAAAGGACATTTTACAAATATAAAAGCTATAAAGTAAATGAATATTTGTTTTGGATAAAATCAAATTAGCACCATTTACTATTTTTACACAAATGTACACCATTAAATTACTTCTATCATTCTAATTTAATTTTAAAATGCATGTATGTAGCTTATGTTACTAACAGGTGAAGTAGGCAAAGAAAGACTGTTCAACAAACATTATTTTCAACTTTGGGCATTTAATAATAAAAAATGAAAACATTTACAAGTAATAAAGTTTATTCATTCATTCATTATCTGAACTGCTTAATCCCAACCGGGGTCGCGGGGGGGCCGAAGCCTATCCCGGGAACATTTGGGTGCAATTAACCAATTAGCCTATAGTGTATGCCTTTGGACTGTGGGAGAAAACCGGAGCAAACACATGGAGAGCATGCAAACTCCACACAGAAGGACCCTACGGCCGTCCGAACCCAGGACCTTCTCGCTGTGAGGTGGCTGCGCTAACTACTGCGCCACCGTGCTGCCTCGTAATGAAGTTTATCTGGCACTAAATGTCCAACAGAACATTTTGCTTTGTTAAGTTATTAATACAAATTTTTAAAAGTGAAGGATTGAAACTGTTGAAACTATGGCTGAGGCCAGGCTGCAGCATCATGCTTACCAAAGAGAAAAACAAAATGCATTAAAATTCAGCTTATAGCCATTTATGCTAAATAAAAATGAATGTGTTTAACAAAACAAATTTCAAACCCTTTCTTAATTTCATTTGTGAGTATGCAAGCACAATGAACCAAATTATTACAAAGCATGATCAGATTCTGTTTAATTATGCTCTGCAGCCACACTCATATGAGTATTAAAAATCTCTGCTCTAGCATTACAGTAAGACAGGATTATATCAATTAAATTGGGTATTAAAGAATTATCAATTACGTTAACAGCGCAAACAAATTGATCCATCTACAGCAATCCTATGAACCCATCCAACAGGCGTTATTGTGCTTTATCACATGTGGTATACTATACTGTATGCATATTTTTTTCCAGCAGATAGCAACAGAGGACTTGAGGTACTTTTATAAATTACAAGGTAAGTACTGCACACAAAAGTCACTGGTAAATATTTAGGAATAAGGGATGCAGCGGTACCGTGTGCCCACTATTTGGTGTGTATCAAGTTTTTTTGGCCACGGTAATGGTACGGTTTCCGTATATACTATACACTACCAGTCAAAAGTTTAGACACACCTTCCCATTCACTGTTTTTTCTTTATTTTCATTACTATTTACGTTGTAGTTTCTCACTAAAGGCATCAAAACTATGAATGAACTGTGTAAAGGCTGTAAGACCCAGAAGGAGAGTGATGGAGTGCTGTGCCACATGGCCTGGCCTCCACGGTCACCTGACCAAACCCAATCGAGATGGTTTGGGATGAGATGGACCGCAGAGTGAAGGCAAAAGGGCCAACAAGTGCTCAGCATCTGTGGGAACTCCTTCAAGACTGTTGGAGAACCATTTCAGGTGACTACCTCATGAAGCTCATCGAGAGGATGTCAAGAGTGTGCAAAGCAGTGATCAAAGCGAAGGGTGGTTATTTTCAAGAATCTAAGATGTAAAACATGTTTTGGGTTATTTCACACTTTTTGTTTACTCCATAATTCCATATGTTTTCATTCATAGTGCCTTCAGTGAGAATCTACAATGTCAAGAGTCATGATAATAAAGAATAAAACATTGAATGGGAAGGTGTGTCCAAACTTTTGATTGGTAGTGTATATATGTTTACTAATAGAGCTAATCTTAGCTCTAGTGTCAGTGTATATCTCTGAATGCTACGGAATGCAAGCAAAGCCAAGACAAATGAATCATAAATCAAATGAACCGGTTCATGAATCATGAGTCAAATGAACTGAATTATTAAGCTAATGACTCATGAATAAAATGAACAAAATCATGAATGAAATAAACAGATTAATGAACAGATCCATGAATTGTGAATCAAAAGAACATATTCCTGAACAGATTCATTTGATTCACAATTCATGAACTGATTTGTTAACCAAATAAATTGGTTCATTGGATTCGTGAGCCAATTCATTTGATTCCTGATTCATGAATTGGATCATTTGATTTATGAACCGATTCATGAATCAATTAATTTGATTTATGAACCGATTCATTTATTTAACGATTTGTGAACTGATTCATGAACGAATAGACTAATTCATGAACCGGTTCATTTGATCCACGATTCATGAACCGATTCATTTGATACATGAGTCATGAAGCAATTCATTTGATTCATGAATAGATTAATTTGATTTATGAACCGATTCGTGAACCAATTCATTTGATTCATGAACTGATTTGTGAATCAATTCATTTGAATATATTTCCTTTAATATATTAATATACTTAAGTATGGCAAATAATTTATAATTCTTTTATGATGTTTTAAATTTTTTTAAAGACTTCTTTATGACCTCTGAGAGTTCTCCTCTCTAGATTGAGACGCTCTCGACTTCATCCTCCAGCGCAGTTTTACTGTAAATAAAGTGCTGTGTAAATTGGCCCCGTAAGGTGTGTTGGCGCCTGCCCAGGGTTGTTCCCCGCCTTGTGCCCGTAAGCTCCTGGGACAGGCTCCCCCGCGAACCCGTCTGGGATTAGGCGGCTCGGATAATGAATGAATGAAAAGCGCTGTGTTAATTTACACCCACTACCACTAGAGGGCACTGCGCTGCCACAGTAAACCTGCCTCAATCGCATGTATGCCTGATTGTCTGCAAATCCAACACACACACACACACACAGAGTTATTATTATTATGTAAATTTATTTATAAAGGAGTTTACTTATGAAATATTCATTTATAAAAGGTGGTGTATTGGTTAGGATGCTCACATCTGGACCAAGAGGTTGTGGTTTGGAATCTGTCACTGTAATCAGGAAATGGAAGTTGCTGCTGGATAAGAGCATCTGCTAAAGGCAGTAAATATAAATGTAAACCTATCTCTCTATATAGGTCTCTAAATATATGTAGTGTGTGTGTGTGTGTGTGTGTGTGTGTGTGTTCTTGTACTTGCTACTTAGTGAGAACCAAAATGAGGTTTTTAACCAGCAGAGTGAGGACATTTTTGGGAAGTTAGGACTTTTAGTGGTCCTCACTTCTTTCAACTGCTTTTTCAAAATAAATAAATAAATAAATAAATAAATAAATACAAGTTTATTTGCCAAACTAAAAGTGTAGAAAGATTAGCTTTTGGTTACTGAGGTTATGGTTAGGGTTATGTTTAGGATTAGGTGTAGTATTATTTATAAACAGTAATATAAAAGTCAATGAAGGTCCTCATTACTATATAAGTACAAGGATATGTGTGTGTGTTGGGAGGGCTATTAGTAGTATTACAACTACTAATAGTAATAGTATAAAAAGATATAGCATACAATGTTAGACATTTTAGTGCTATAATAGTATAGACATTTTTAGCATAGTGAGTAATCTGCCAAAATATGAGAATAAACTAAATCTTCACCTATTCAATGGCAACCACCTTTTATTTATTATTCAAATATCTGTACATAATTCCTTTTGAAATGTTTATTTTAGTACTGTAATGCAGCTGTGCGTAATACACTCCACTGCCGGGTGTGAGTTGAGGTTACGCATGACCACTGGAGGTCTACTTCTTATTGCACTGCTTGTTCTAAAGGATTTTGGAAGCTGTGTGCTGTTGTCATAACGACAAGGTACCAGCTGGGCAATTTGCATGCAGATGGCATCGGGGTTCCACCCTAATCTCATGTCTTTACCCTAGACCTGGTTGCTATGGGGATGCCCGTTCCTTACACTACATGGTGAAGGCGGCGTTTCTGTGGCTATTCAGTGAAGGGGGATGGTGATGTCATGGGGGGAGGAGGTGAGGAGGATGATGAGATAGGTGTCCTGCTATACAGAATGTGAATTTAGCCCTCACTTCATCTGATAGCTCTGTCTGTGTGTGAGAGAGTGTGTGTGTAGGGGAAAGCCCTTCCCCCTCTCCTAGGGGACAGAAAAGCAGAGGGAACTCCTAGAGTGATGTGCTCTCCTCATAAGAGGCCAGTAAATGAGGAAAGGTGACCAGTTTTATACTGAAACTACTTGTAGAGTCACATTAAGGCTGACTGCATTGACTTTATGCATCCATGTTGTATGGAAGTTGATTTTTTTTTTTTCTTTTTCTCATGATCTCAACATAAGCAAAGTTGTTTTCTTAAGATTATCACTTATTGTCCCCAGTGATCATACCACAGGTTTAGTGTCTTGTCAGTACATTGTACAAGTCGAAATAGCAGTGCATCTGTCAATGCTTGACAATTATCATGTCAGTGTCTGTCACTTGAGGAGGCGGCTCAGACATTTGCAACTTGTGATCTCAAGAAAATGACTTTCGTTTTGTTGCGATCACGAAAAATAAACTGTGTTCTTGAGATAACAAGAAGATAAATAATGTTGACACATGTGCTCTATCCACTTCTGTAAGGTAGACCTCAAGGGGACTGACCATATCGAGACTCACTGCAAACTGACCGTACTGATGCAATCCAGGCTAATCTCACTGAAACTGACCCGTAGCAGTGTATGATATTCAGAGGTTTCAGGGTCCACTCAGGGTCAGCATTGTGAGTGAGGTGAGGCTGACCATCTGACAGATGATCTTGCACCAACATTGTTAAAGACGCAGGATTACACAAAATAACTCACAGACACACACACATCACTATGTGTATAATAACAATGTGAGGTGTAATGGAGCATGATGTGGACAGACTACAGGACACTAAGTCCAATCCACATACACTGTTTACACACTCTCTTGTTCTTCTTCTAGAGAATCTGTATTAAAACTGCATGCACCATCACTATCTGTGTTCCTTTCTTCACAGAAGAGTTGAAGCGCTTGTGACAGTATGTGATCCGTCACTGGACTCTCCATAGTGCTGCCATGACCGAGAGTGAAGGTGGCTAGATTATCTCTCTCTCTCGCACACACACACACACACACACACAGACGTCTTCCAGCCTTTGTGACGTCCTTCGATTGACTCTCATAATAGCGCAATGTAAATAATGCCACGTCTACATAACCCTAAACTCAGTAATCAAAAGCAAGTCTTGTATCTTTTTGTCCTTTTTCAAATAAAACAGGAAATTTTCTGTTCATGTTTTATTTTTTCCCTCTTTTGTGGATCACTCCTACAAAAATGACCTTGCAAAGTCACATTGTAACACAGTAATAACTGATTCTGTGCGGTGTCTGTGGACACTTACACACCGTTTGTACTTTGTGGGAAATAGTAGTATGTAAGTAGTATGTAGTATGGCCGTTTACTGTAATGCATCATGATATTACAATTGCTTCACACCGATCTTTTTTTTGTAGCACTCCACTGCTTTAGTGTGTAGAGGTTAATTTTCTGAATAACAGTGTATGTCTCTTAAATTGTGTGTCTGTATAAGTGCTTGTGTGTTTGCAGGGAAAGAGGATGAAATTCTATTTTACAGAAGCTCAGAATTTCACATGACACCTTCACCAGCGGTTCAAGGTCACTCTGACAAGATATTTGACAAGAGGTCTGTCGAGTGTGTGTATGTGCATGCATGTGTGTGTACGTGTGTATGTGTGACAGAGGTGATAAATTTGGTGTGGAGTAAAAGCATTGCTGTGATGCAAAAAGGTATTCTTTATCAGATTCAGAATGTAAAAACTGTATTGTACATTATACAATGTGTGAGCGTGTGTGTGTGTGTGTGTGTGTGAGAGAGAGAGAGAGAAAGTTAGGTATTGGGGAGGAAACTAAAGGATGATAGTTAAACCCCCTGTTACTCTGTGCAGATGTGCATAATCATTATATAATGGCCTCATATTAGAGTTCTGTTTCGGCTGTATTGATGGACTTGTCAGAGCAGTGCGTCTGTAAAGCTTCACCTCTAAAACACACACCACGTTCACACACACACTCGCCAGACTCCCAGGGAGCAGCAGCAGAGACATCCCAATCTCCTGCAGTGTTTTTAAGATGATAGCGGCTCATCTAAGCACTTCTGTCTGCTTCCAGGACATCAACACAGGCGAGAGTGTGAGACATCACAGTGCTGAAACTAACCGGCTGTCTGACAGCGTTCTGCCTGTCTGGAGTGTTATGGCACACGGAGAGAGATCATGTGGTTGTTTGGAAAGCTGTGCATGTCATGCTGGCCAAACCATATGCAGGAGAGACTAGATAATACACATAAAGATAAGCAGGTTTGGTCCTGGCTAGTGCTTGGGTGGGAGAGCCAATAGTTTAGCTGTTAGAGGTGTTGGCGGGTCCAAACAGGAGGCTCAGTTCTGTGGTCTGTGTAGATCCCAATGCTTCAGGGCTGCAGTGACTATAGTGAAATGAAAGTGATTACTTCTAATTGTGAACACTCCACAACACAAACTGCACCACAACGAAATGTGACCTCTGCATTTGACCCATCCATGAAGGAGCAGTGGGCAGCGCCAGGGAGCAGTGCTTGGGGATGGCACCTTGCTCATGAGTACCTCAGTGATACATTTACTGGACTGGGATTCAAACCGGCGGCCTTCCGATCATGAGGCCAACTGCCTAACTGTAAGTGGCACTCCCCCTAGCTCTGTATGCCACTAACGGAGCAGGTGTCTAGCAACCTAAAAGGGACAAAATTCCCAAAACTCAAAAAATCTTCATTTAAAAATGTTTACATGTTTACAGTGGTTAGCACTGCCGCCTCACAGCACGAATGTCCTGGGTTCGAACCCTGGGGACGGCCATAGGGCCTTTCTGTGTGGAGTTTGCATGCTCTCCCCGTGTTCGGGTGGGTTTCCTCCGGGTGCTCCAGTTTCCTCCAACGGTCCAAATGCATGCAATATATAGCTTAATTGGTGACTCTAAATTGGCCTCCGTAAGGTGTGAATGTGTGTGTGATTGTGTGAGTGTGTGTGCCCCGCGGTCTGTTGGCGCCTGCCCAGGGTTGTTCCCCGTGTGCGCCCGCAAGTTCCCGGGATAGGCTCCGGTTCCCCCGCGACTCCAGTTGGGATTAAGCGGTTCAGATAATGACTGACTGACTGACTGACCTACATAAATTTACATACAACGTTTGTAGACCTCAAAACAATATTCTAACAAACAATATACAATATTTTAATAGCAAAAATCATTCTTTCAACATAGCTCTTACACTAACCATTACACTAAGTTTTCCCATAAGAAACTGTACTGTAAAAATGGAAAGGTCCTTCAGATGAGATTTACTCCCTGATTGTTGCCTATTTCTGATCTCTGTGGATTCTCTCCTGTCCCTTCATCACCACAGCTAATGTGCGGGGAGTTTACTGGTGCAGAATGCCTGCTGGAGCATCATCCAGGTGGAAGTGCACATTGGTGCTTTATTAAGTGCAGGTACAGTGACTCTGGCAAGTGCTTTGGGGCTCTAAAAAAGCAATATTGAAATAAAATGTTGATTTCAGACAATGATTTTGACAGCTCATATATGGCATCAGATAAGCCTCGCTGTACTGTCTTGCTGGTTGTAGCTATAATGCTGGTTCCAGATCAGCAACTGCTGTAACTGAGCAGTGTGGAAACTATTTCACTGTAGGGATCTGCATTCATCTGTGAGCAAGTTTAATTGTGCGATATGCATGGTGATATTTTGGGGTGTTTCTCCCTTGGCAAAACATTCCTCAGGCACACTATGTGTGTTCGTGTGTGTGCGCAGGCTGTGTGTGCAAGCGTGTGTGTGTGCGCAGGCTGTGTGTGCAAGCGTGTGTGTGTGTGTGTGTGTGTGTGTGAGTGTGAATGCATTTGTGCATGTGCATTTCCGTGTGTGAGTGCATGCATATACTGTATGTGTGTGTGAATGCATGTGCACTTTTTTGTGTGTGTGCATGTGCATATGTGCGTACATGTATAATGTCAAGTTTATATGTGTGTGTTTGCAGGTTGGTATATGTGTGTATATGTATGTGCATGTGTATATGAAAATGCATGTGTGTGTGTGTGTCCATGTGCATGCATGCATGTGTGTTGGTGCAAATGCATTTGTGAGTGTGTGTGTGTGTGTGTGTGTGTGTCAAGTATATATGGGCGTGCATGTGCGTGGGTGCAACGCATGTGTGTGTGTACGTGTGTGTAAGTATGTGCATGTGTGGTGCATGCGTGTGTCTGTGTGCATCCTCCTGTTTTACCCAGTACGTCAGAGCAAACTGCAGGAGGTTGAATCCTCCATCTACCTCATGCTTCACATGTGATGTCACACTTTATACACTAATGCAACATACAGGCTTCAGACCTTAACATGAGCCCAGCTGTGTTGTACGGAAGTGTGTGTGTGTGCGTGTGTGTGTGTGTGTGTGAGGGCGAGTGTGTGGTTCAGAGCAGCTCACCGACCTTTCGGTTAACTGGTGGACTGTTTGGAAAATGCTGAAGATGGAAATGAGCAGGAACTAAACCATGAAGGACTTGAGAAAACCATCCCTCTCTTCAATGAAGAAACAGAGTGTGTCTGTGCTGGCAGTTTTCATGCAGAAATTATTTAAACCGTTGGATGACTCCCTTGCTGCAGTGTTGGTAATTCAGTGATGGCCGTTTTGCATTCTGATTGGATGCAGCTAGTTAGTCACACTGTCTCAGACCAGAGAGAGAGATAAAAGGAGAGAGAAAGAGAGGGAGATCCTAATATAGAGTTAGAAACAGAGACAGAAATGCTGTAAGTTAATCAGTACAATTTCTCTGAAAGTGGTTCATTTGTGGTATGAATCCATTTATATTTTTCACTTCTTAATCAGCCGTGTGGGTGTGTGCTTTTGTCAAATGAACGGGTCATTTTAGTCTTTAGTCTTTTAATGAATGGTGAAATGTAATCAGTTAAGAGTTATTTCCTGATTTGACTGTTAAAACTAAATTTCAACTAAATCTGATATTTATAGGCATTTAGCCTTTATAGCACTCCCTATTGTTCACTTGGCACCACTGATGCTATGTGGGTCAAAGCAGGCCAAAGACACAGCTGTTTAAGCAAAATAAGCTCCGCCCTGCTGCAATGAATTCGCAAATTTTAATTTTCACTCTAGGTCACACGGCTCTCTCACAGGTGGGCCAAATACAGAGGTCACATTTCAATGTGGTGCATTGTGTGCTGTGCTGTACTATGTTCAAAATGACAAATAATCACTCAGTTAAAGGAGCTATATGTAAGATTGTGACAAAACTCCAGGTTGCCAGATAGGACATGGCTGCATGTGCACCACGCAAGGCTCAGCATCTCTTCAGATTTTGCAAGTTAGCAGTGTTATTCCTGCTCATTTCGTTCAGAACAGCTTCGCTTTTACATCTTACACCCGACAAGAGCTTTTGGATATAGGATTACACAACTACGACTGTTTTATCAGCAACCTTCGACTCATCCCTGAATTAAGAAGAACACCCGACTATTCACGGGCTACCTGGCTGACCGGAAGAGCTCGAAGATGGCGCAGGGACCGTAAACAAAGACGGGGAAAATGCGGAGGACTAACAGCTAAGCTAAGGTTAACACCGCACCGACTTTCTTTACCCAGCATTTTCCTTGCTAATGTGTGGTCCCTGGTGAATAAAATAGATAAGTTACAACTTCGGATCACTGACAACAGGAGATTTATGGACTGTAATGTCATGATATTCACGGAAACATGGCTACACAGTGGAATACCTGACAATGCTATCGAGCTCACTCAGTGGTAACTGACAACCTGGATGCCTAAATGCTACTGATTTCGTGGTTGGCCAATAGCGGTGGGTGGCGCAACAGACCAAAACACAAAACCAAAACCAAAACATGATTCACAGGTTGTAAATAAAATTTTAAAATGTGAATATTCTGGCTGTACTAATTTTGTCAGTGAGATCAATATTTCAGATTAATCTGTGGTGACATATTAGGTTCATTTTATGATAACCTTCCATAAATTTCTTACATATATCTCCCTCAAGTGCAAGGAGTTAGTCCCCAACGTGTTCCTTGAAATGGTGGGTCTTCAGATAATATTTATAGACAGCAAGGGGTTCAGCAGTTGTGATAGCAAGAGAAAGTTCACACCACCATTCTTATAAAGTCTAAAGGCTTTCAAACAAATGAACGAGCCTCTGTGTCTGTGCCTCAAAACAATCATAAATATTTCAGACTCTAACTGTCTGTGTATAATCCCAATGGTTAGGCCAGGATTAGAAATTACAGAGCACACACAGCACACACACACACACACACCATTTCACTCCCTCTGATGCTAATGCATTATGTATTGCTAAGCAAACACACGCGCACACAGCACTCGCACACTTACGACTGGAACATCAAAGGTCCTCATGGAAGCTTCTTCTCACGGTAATATCAAGTGGAGTGAGAAGGAAAATGTGGGTTGTGTACAGTAGCAGCCCAGAACGCGGCTGGGAATGTGGGAAAAGCTTTCTGGAGACAACTCACCATTTGTGAGTTTATATGAACACACACACACACACACATTTTCACAGCTTCTTTCCTATAGACATTCAGCTTCTTAACAAGCTCACACAGCATGGCAGAGGTGGCCGGTGGAGCCTGTTCCATTCAAGAAGGACAACTCCTCTCTGGTCATTTCTCTTCCTTCTCTATTTGCACTGCATCAGTCATTCTACACTACAGTCTCCCATGCTCTCTCTCTCTCTCTCTCTCTTCTTTCTTTCTCTCTCTCTCTGTCCCCTGGTGTTGAAGCATTCTTTTTTTTTCTCTTGGTAGTGTCTGCAGTTCTGATTTATTTTTGACACCAGATTGTCGACAGCCACCACCGAGAGAAATCCAAATAAAGATCTAAATGTGACTTCTGTAACCACACAGCTACACACAAACACATGCATTACCATAGCTTCACAACACACTCAGAGACAGACAACAAATAAGTGACATTCACATAGCTATACAGCACACACAGGTGTACATCACAAACATACACATACACACACACACACACCTGTAAAGGCACACAGTCTAAATGTGACATCTGGAACCACACAGCCACACACACATCTACTCAAAAACCACATGCTGTACAACACACAGGTTCACAACATACATAAACACCCACATACAGTCTAAATATGACACATGAAACCACTTGGCCATACACATACACAAACACACACGTATACACACACACTGCCTAAATATGACATCTGTAATCACACAACAATACATGAACACACATATGCAGAGTTACACAACAGACACACATAAACGCAGAGGTACACACAAAGTCTGAATATGACATCTGTAACCATAGCGTCATACACACACACACACACACACAACACACAAACAGCTACATTGCTTTACTAACTTTTGTAATCTGATATATATACAGTATATAGGCTGTTTGTATGGGGGAGGGTGGCTCTACACTCCTGAAATATATTCTTGTTTTGCACAAAAAAATGGGTAGTATTAAATCTTTAAAACAGCATGCAATATGCTTATGATTACAATTTGTATGTACTTGTAATAGTCATTGACATTCACATATTTTCTGACTATATTTATTCATGTTTATTAATATTTATTATGATTAAGCAGCTCCTGTGGCTCACTGGTCTAAGCACTGCTGCAGGGTGGAGAGGTTGCAATTTGGAACCCCATGATAAGTAAATAATTATATTGTTTTTACGAGCGGGGGGTGGCAACTGGTAGCATCAAGGTTTGGGAGGTGGCCTCAAGGGCTTATAATTGCATATGGTGGGGATGTGGCCAAAATTAATATCTAGCGATTACTGAAATGTCCCCACCAATCATTATGATCAAATGAAACTGCTTGTAGGTATACAAAGGGTTAAACGGTGTTCCCTACTCGTGGCCCACTTCCCAAACACACATCGTTAATGTAATTGGCTTTTGCATTTTTCTGCTGATGTGTGAGTGACCGTAGACACTTTTGGTTGTTAGTGCCAAAGACAACATAAACAGACAACGGCAGTCAAATGATTACATTATTTCTATGTTTATGTATGAAAGATATGTATAGTTGCACTATGGCTGAAATAACGTTAAAAAATCTTTATTAAACTGCTTTTTTGGGGTCACTAGTTACCTTTAACATTACAGAATTCATTAATGAATGTTATTATATTCAAAACGGATTTCAAAACATTGTCAGTTTTGAAAGCAGCATTGTTATTACTTTCATTAGGTAGTTATGATGTTTGATGTCATGTTGTGTATCGTGAAGTAAATGGAGGAGCTTTTATGTCCCCACCAGAAGCAAAAGCAAACCTACACCTTTGGTTGGCCCTGTAATTGGAAGGTCGCTGGTTCAAGTCCCGGACCGATAAGGGTACCACTGAGGTACTCATGAGCCAGGTACTGTCCCCAAACACTGCTGTCTGGGTGCTGCTAAAAAGCTGCCTGTTGCTCCTTCATGGATGGGTCAAATGGAGGCGTCACATTTTGTTGTGGTGCATTGTGTGCTGTGCTGTGTTCACAATGACAAATAATCATTTAAATATTTGAGCCTAAACTCAATGTCAAGTGTGGAATTGCAGCAGTTTTCTTGCGCGCGCACACACACACACACACACACACACACACAATTATCTCTATGGCCTGGATGAGCGAAGCTGTTCTAGATTCTTTGTAGGTTTTTTCTGCGTCCAGTGCTGTTTTTGGTCTCATTTGCCATCACTTTAACGTGTCCCAGAGCTCACATGTATGTCTCTCTACATCTTTCACTCCGCAGGCAGCTCGCTATAACATCATCATTATCTCTCTCTCTCTCTATCTCTCTCTCTCTGTCTCTCTCTCTCTATTATTAAGACGAATGGATTTTGTCCTCATCTCTTGTAACTGATAAAGACTGTCCTGTTCCAGATATATGCATTTGTCCTTATGTGTCCTGTTTCGTCCTTACACGTCAAAGCGAAATGGCTCACACAACAACACTAAAAGACCTTGAAGAAATATAAAAGTTTCCCATTTAACACTAAAACATTGTTGTAAGGCCAATAAATCAAGGCATGAAACACAGTTTAGTAGTATAAAGGTATAAAGGTACTTTACAGATCTAGACGGGCAATTCCTGAAGAAATCATATTACTGCTGTGTGCTAAGAAATGTGCAACGGTTTAAAAGGGTGATAAAGTTTGTGAAGGAGAAATGAAAAAGGCTATTTGTAGAAACTCCTGCTGATTAGTTGTTAAACTATGAGTTGTTGAATGAATGTTAAGCTTATGTCAGGAACTGGCTAGCCACAAAAAAAGAAAAGCCAGTTGATAGTGTAACAGTTAGGGAATAGGTATTGTAATTGGAAAGGCGCTAGTTCAAGTCCTGGACCAGTAAAGGTACCACTGAGGTACGCATGACCAAGGTGCCATCCCCAAACACTGCTTCCCGAGTGCCTTCAAAAAGCTGCCCACTGCTCCTTCACAGATGGGTCAGTTGCAGAGGTTACATTTCATTGTGGTGCACTGCGTGCTGTGCTTTGCTGTGTTCACAACGACAAACAATAACTTGAGAAGGTGGGTTGCAGTTGAGTTATTGACAATTGCATAGCCTGGTTTCCTCAGTAAGTGAAGCTATGGAAGGAGTTAAAGCTGCAAAAGAATGAACTGAAGAAGAAAGAGAAAGAAGAAAAAGCAGAAATAATGAGGAGAACAAGGTCATTAATATATATAATTTGAAATGTTGCCTGTATTTATACAAACTGTTGGGATTATACATTTTGGTGTGTTCTTATGTTCATATTATCCAATGGTAGTTAAAATAGAGCAGCACGGTGGTGCAGTGGTTAGTGCTGCCACCTCACAGTGAGAGGGTCCTGTGTTTGATCCCTGGTTTGGCCGTGGGGTCTTTCTGTGTGGAGTTTGCATGCTCTTCCTGTGTTCATGTGGGTTTTCTTGCAGGTGCTCCAGTTTACTCCCACACTATATAGGTTAATTGGCAACTCTAAATTGGCCCTGCACTGCGTGACTGTGAGTGTGATTGTATGAGTGTGTTCCCTGTGGAGTGTTGGTGCCTGCCCAAAGTTGGTCGCCACCTTAAGCCCATAGTTCCTGGGATTGGCTCCGGTCCCCGCAACCCCTATAGGGGTTAAGCGGTTTGAATAATGAATGAATGAATGAATGATAAATAGTAATAATAAAAAAAAATCCTGACTGGATTATATCTTTGTTATATTCACTGAAATAGCCACTTAATGTTATCTTGTGCATTTGTTACATTACTATGAATATAAAATTGCAGATACATGCAGTCACAAAAGCACAATTTTAACACAAAATCATTTCCGACTCTGAGCTGTGTGCTGATTTTTAAGAAGCTGCGTGACAAAAAAGAGAGAAGGTTTTAGTCAGGCTCAGTACTGCATTGGCTTTTAGGACGACATGTACTTCAAAAAAATCGCTCAGCGTGTAATTTTCAGTAGGGTCAGAAATCCCTTTGTCCTCATCTTCACTGCTGCCGTTTATAATCCACGGAACGAGAGGAATGGCCCTTCGACCTGCTTTCAACCAATGTCAGCGACCCATATGCCATCCCCGTCCCAGGAGCTCTAACAATGATGGGAGTGATAATGCAGCACAATCGTGCGTTAGCAAGAAAAAAATACCCTCTCTCCTGGCACGCAGGCCGCATTTGCGAGTGGCAGATGTCAGAAGGCTTTGGTGGTGGGATTTCATGGTGAGCTGAAAGCGCTAATACGGATGTGCGGTAGTTACTGATGGTCAGAGTGCACGGCCGCAACGCCTGCCAAAATAAAGCAGCAGCAACCGCAGCCACACAGCTGGGAAGTCCTTTAACAGCGTGGCTAATTTATATGACTTTAGATGTTAAAAATGAAATAGTGAGAACAGGGGTTTTATCATATAAAATACACCTGTTAAGCTGTTTAGAGTTCACGCATCAAAAGGGCCACAGTGTAAGCATTCGCTGTCCCTTTATTTTTTCCCCACGCCAATGTTGTTTGCTCTCTGCTTCCCGACTTGCTTTAGCATGCTTAAGTTTCATCCCATTGCATGGCCAAAATCCGCCCTAATCCTGTGTACCCTGAACACTCCACTATGAAAACATTTTAATTTGTGTAAAAGGACATGGCGCTTTTCTCTCCCCTTCCATCACCCAGTATCATTCTCGTGGGGAGGAGAGCAAGGATTCTGAGAGGGAGAAATAGAAAGAAGTTGGAGAGTGTAAAAGTGGTCACACTGCACAAAAAGGGGAGATTAATTACCGTATCGCTCGACCCAAGCCAGGCCCGAGCAGATTATCCTAGAAGCTCTAGAAAAGACAGCAGAATCAGACTCCAAACAGCACACAGACAGACCAACAGCAGGGCTTTTGAAGATACATTGTGTAGACTTCTTATCGCATCTAAAGAAAAAACAAATGACATTCAAATATTATTTCAACAACTAAATATATAGATTGTGCTTCCACTGTGGTCCAAAATTTGCAAAGTTATGCCCACCGTTAGCTGGGCCACTACAACACACTTCAAAGGTTCTACGTGTCACATCAACACCAGCACATAACACACACACCAAATGAAGCCTGCACATTGAGTTCATGTGGTATGTGTATATGTGTGTACCTTTAGAAATGTTCAGAAGATTCCTTTCTCTGTGCAAAAGGGGATTTTCACCAAAGTTCTGACTTTATGCTCTTCTTCTCCTGACACTTTTGGTGAGTTAACTCCTTCTCCATTTTTTGTCATAGAGGGACAGTTTATGGCTTAAATATTTCATCTCATTAATGAGAAATTGGCTACAGCATTGCAGTTATGGGCTCTGTTTTATGACCCTTCTGTTTTTTGTTTTCTTGTTTTGTTCACAAGGGCTCCACCATTAAGGTTGTCATTTCCTGTGTTGGCCACCAGGGGGTGTGTCCATCAAGGAAAACTGTGCTACTACCCTTTTGTGGTTAGCTTGACCTCAACATTAATTCAACAGCTCACAGTTTAACAGCTCGGACAACTATAATCAGCAAAGAGCTACAGTGGTGCTTGACAGTTTGTGAAGTCCCTTCTATACAGAAGATATATTCAAAAATTCAAGCACCACTGTAAGTCCTTATCCTTTCTTCTTTGTAACGTTTTTACTCTTTTATCCCAATTAGTGTGATATGTGTATGATTTAAAAAAGTTTCTTTGGGAACTGCCTGCATCTTCATTAATTCTTCTTCTTCTTTCCTCATTTTGTGCATTTTTTGTCATAGAGGCAGTTGATGTAAAAGACCTTGGCTAATTAATTTCTAGTCTATGTATCATCCGCACCGCCTCTGCCCTGACTCCGGCAGCCCATGTCACCGGATTACTGATCCTGGGTTTGCTTTTTGCTGTCCTCACTCATTACCTCTAGTTTCTCCCTTGTTAGCTTCACCTGTCTTTTGTTTTCCCTTCCCATTCAGTTTGCCATCTGATTGGTTCTCTTGGCAGTTCAGTGTTTATGTTCATACTCATTAATGGTTTTCATTTATATGTTTGGCCCCTGCCCTCATTATCCACTTTCATTTAAGACAGTCTGACCAGTATTTTTGTCCGCTTACTGTTGCACTTACGTTGTTATCTTTGTTTAGGAGCTTTCATTAAAGACTGAGGCTCAGCTTCCCCGCTGTCTGAAGGGTTTCATTCTCTGTATAGAGTGTTTATTTTTATTATCTCCTGGACTTTAGTTAACAAGGCGAACCTGTGACTAGTTTTGAGTGTGAGTGTGTTGCACTGTACTGTGTTTAAAATAAAACGGACACCATGTTTTAGTTCACTTACTCCTGCATCTGTGTCCTCTGTTCTGAGGGAAACCCAGCAAATAGTGAGAGTCAATAGCCCTCTTTCCCCCTTGTTTCTTTCAGATAAGGTCAAAAAGTATGGTCAGATATTTCCTGTACACTTTAATGGAAAAATATTAACTTTAAAAATATATATTTTTTTCCTTTTTACCTTTTTTACCACTTTCTCATCCCTTTCTACTTTCTCAGCACATAGCATTTATGCAATTTGATGATGATGATGATGATGATGAATGATGATGAAGATGATGTAGATGATTATCATGATTATTATTAGTAGTAGTAATAGTAGTGGTAGAAATGACTGTAAAATGATATTGAAGCTCAGCCACATGGGACGTAATTGTCAAGTGGTATGTTCTAGTGATTAGGATGCTCGCCTAAAATTAGGAAATGGAAGTTGGGTAAGACTGTCTGCCAAATGCCAAAAATAAAATAAAAAGTCAATTAAAATGTAAATGATATGATGTTGGGTGACTATTTGACTCTCTATATATGCTATTTCAGTTGAAGTAAGATTGTCCTGCAGAACTGTGTGCAGCAGTGATATGGTCTGCAGTATTTAGAACCTTTGCAGCTCTGCTTTCTGTCAGTCTTGCAATCAGCAGAATGAGCGAGGCTGAGGGGAGAGAAGCGGAAACTGCCCATCACACTGCAATCCCAATCATTTAAATTCACCCAGTCTATTTTAGACTCGGATCTGGAGGCCTGGACACTGTGTGTGCGTCTGACCTTGTTGAGAGAGTGTAATACACTGTTACGGTTGCCTCTGGGATAAAAGGGAGTCTTGCAAGAAGGCCAGGGAGATTCTCTCTTTATATCACACACACCCACACACACACACACACACACACACACTCCAGCCCACGGTCAGAATGGGTGAGTCCAGGATAATTATAACAGACAGTCTTAAACAAAGGCTTTTCACTCGGACTGAGTTGCGGGAGCAGCAAGGGAAGGTGAGCTGAAGGGGGAATTGTAATTAAGCAGATGGTGCAGCACTCTCAGCAGCAGTCCCTCTCTGTCTCTCTCTCTCTCTCTCACACACACACACATTCGCCTCTCACAGCCCCCCGATACCCTAAGATTGTTAGAAATCTCCTTACAATCTGAAAGATGGTCTGTGTGTGTATGTATGTGTGTCACTAGAGAAAAATGCATCTCATTTGAAATTTTATTATAGGACTACATGATGACATACTTATTATGAGTGAATGTGTATTTTTGAAAAGCTTATGAATTTCATTATGTTTTAGTATCTGGTTGGTGGCACTTCTGCAATCTGCTGTTTTGTCTCTCACTTAACAACGCTTTATGTTTCACTCTTCCTGTGACACTTTTCAACACTTTTCACCCTGATCCAGAACTGAGTGGAGAGTGAAAGTGTGTGTTTGTGTGTGTAAGAACACATTTATTAATAGTTTAGCCTGTGACCAAGCTTGACATCAATGAGAAATCAGAACAAAAAAGCTTGAATAATTATTTTATTTAATGCCTTTTTAATAATGTCCAGTTTTTTATGTGCTTATCGTCAGTCTTAGTGTTATTCCCTTGTGTAGAGGCAGAATTCCTTTCGTATAATGCAGCCATAGGGGGCAGTGGTGGAGGAGGGCGGACATCTTCCAGTCCCCAGAACAGCCGCACTTCATCTCAGCACACGTTTACTTTGCACTTATTGCTATTTCCCATGGGTGTCATGTGAAAAAAGGAAAAGCACTAAAGGATTAATATATTTCCTAATCTAATAAACTGTGGACATGTCAACATTGTGACTGACTCTATCAGTTCAACTGGGAAAGCAACCGGCTCCATTTAAGAAATTAGTGTTTTTAACGTATGATCAAAAGGCAGTTACAGCCCCTTTAAAGAATGTCATATAATGATGATAATATGCCTCTTTATAAATAACCACATTTAACCAGTAAAGTAAAAAGCTCTCAACATTGAAACAAACAGCTTCATGAACACTGTAAGATCATTTAAATGTATGCAGAAAAATAAATAGTTTATATGGAAATATATATATATATACGTAGATAATTCATATAAATCTGTTCACATAAACATACATCGACAACTGACATTATTGTATGAATATGTATGAAGTGACACACTCTTGAAAAAAGGAGGTAAGCAAAAACAAAGTCAAAGCGATGTCAGCCAATGTCAGGTGGAGGGTGTGGGGAGTCAGTGTCAATTCAGGATGATTCCTACATTCCTGCACCATTTTGGCCTGTGTATAAATGGTTCTTGGTCAAAAAGAATGAATAAACTCAAAATCCAGAGTCTGCAATGAACCTTGGCTATTAAAATGGAGGAAACCTACAGCGTTGAAGGCTACCAAACATTTTGACAATTGTCTGCACATTTTGGTAACATTTGGTTAAAAAAAAACTTCTGTCGTAATTATGCTAACATTCTTGCTACTTTTACAGCAGCTGAAAGCTAATCCTAGATTCCTTTGACTGTTTAATATCTAGCAAATATTAATTGGGCAAAAGATAAGTCTAAAGCCAACCATCAGCCCTAGAGCTAATAATGCTTATGCAAAAAACACATGCTTGCCGAGCCATTTTAAACTATATCCCATGATGAATTGACGGATTTCCAAAGAGCACATGAACACAGCATTAATGCATCAGATCAAATCCAGACAGCAAGGGAGCGTTTTATAGTACAGATGTAGAACGTA
This sequence comes from Distichodus sexfasciatus, assembly GCA_032718565.1. Classification (NCBI taxonomy): domain Eukaryota; kingdom Metazoa; phylum Chordata; class Actinopteri; order Characiformes; family Distichodontidae; genus Distichodus; species Distichodus sexfasciatus. The sequence continues at coordinate 161,063 of JAVGVS010000160.1, read as the reverse complement.
AAATTCCTCTTAAAGACAGAGAAAACAGACAAGTCCAAACTGCATGGTACCGAAACAACTTATCTTAAACATTCTGAAAATATGTTCCGACAAGACTTTCCACTTTAGTAGAGCTTCACAGATTTCCTAATTGAGTTTCGCCAGATTGTCAAAGCAGGACTGTCAAACTCCTGGAGCTCCACACCAAATTCAGCTCATAAAGAACTTGCTAATTGGACAACGGGCAGAATCGACTGTGATAAAATGGATTGGAGGAGCAGATCTGTGGTGCAGTGCTGCTCAGAGACAGCAGACTCACTTCCCTGACCAAAAATAATAAAACAGGTCAAAAAAACATTACATACAGTACATGTTTTGGAAGTTTTTGGTATTATAGGAAAAGTAATAAAGTTGGAAACATGGTGTTTAAATATCATTCTGATTTGCAACTCTACAGTAGATGTTAAAACAGCGTGAGGCTGATCTGTGTTCAGTGTTTCTGTCACACACATTCACCACTCTGTCTTCCTCCCCTCCCTCGTCCCGGAGTGAATTTAGACACACAAATAAGTGATGAAGGTGCCAGCCGCTGCCACCCTTCGTGTCTCATAGCCTCTCGTCTTCCAGACTCGACCCTGTTAGTGTGAAATCCCATCCTCAATCATTGGCACTGATTTCATTAGTGCCTGCACCAGCTCCTCACGAACGCTCCCCTACGACATGGCGTAAAAGCTCGCCAAGCGAGGCCGGGGATTACGTGCTGAAATTGGGAGCAATCCCAAGCGGAATGAGCGTGTTCCGTCTTATGAAAAGCATCACAAATTGGAAGAGTGGAGATGCAGGTGCTGCCAGGTGGGCTCTCCACCAGGACTAGATCCTTGGATGTGTGTATGTGCGTCTATATGAAATATATCTTGTTTTGTTTAGCTCTACAGCAGGCAAACCTCAGCGGTAAGACTAATGTTTGCAGTAATGTTAATGTTAGAGTTAATGTAAAGGTTAGAGCTCTTCATAAATGTGTACTTTCAAAAGCGCACAGCAGGCATAAAGTGGCACTAATTGCTTAATGTTGCAATGACTGAAAAGCAAATTCAAAATAATTTCTTCTACTGTGTGTTACACAATGTTAGTGCATGTATGCAGTGAGGAGTGTGTGATGTGTGAGATGCAGTGTGATAAGTTTGTAAGGTGTGCAGCGCAGTATGACGAGTGTATAAGGTGAGAGAAGCAGTATGATGAGTGTGTGATGCAGTGTGATGAGCATGGCAGTTGTGTGAGGAGTGTGACACAGCGTGAGGAGTGTGTGAGTTGTGTGATAAGCGTGAGTGTGTGAGCTATCAGCTCCAAAGTGACAGCCACGTTTGACAGACGCGGCAGGTTGTTTTTTTTACCAATGCACTGCAGTACTTATCTCTTCTAATGACTGCCTTTCTCTGTCAGGTCAGTCAACCCCGTAATCAATCAATCTCACTCCCCCACTCTCTCCCTTAGCCTTCCACATTTCCACATTGTCTTCCTCAACCATCGACCCCTGAGGCAAAGCGTCAAGCTGCCATTTTCATTTTTTTTCCCCGAGAACAAAAAACAGTCTCTAACTAGCTCTGAAAAACCTCCCAAAGCTGTGGCCGATAATGCAATCAATACCTGCCCTCCTCATGAGATTTCCACAAGTGCTCAGAAACAATCATAACCTGCCGCGCTCAGCCTCCCCGGAACGACCTCGTCATCTCGAGTGGCCCCCGGGGCTCCTTGTCTACATGTCGGGCCCCCGGCTGTCTGTCTCTACTTATCATCCCCTCAATACATCAGCGTCTCGTTGCAGTACAGCCACGCTCACTGCCCGCATCCCAACACTCGCAAAAGTGAAATGATTTTCTCGACTCGGGTCAGGCTTTCTCAGGAGTCCGGCTGTCTTTTTACTCTGACACATCAACAACAAACTCAGAAGTTTCTGGACATTACCTGTGTGTTGCCTGCTGCCGAGAAACAACAGTAAAGAATGTTAAAGTAAATAGCCTATAGCGTGGAGTATGTCAGTCTGTTAGTAAACAGACATCAGTGTTGGGGAAGCTACTTTTAAACAGTAGCTTTTAAAGCTACAAGCCACTTATGATAAAAGGTAGCTAAGCTACAGCCAGGCTACTGTTTCAATATAGTAATTAGCTACCTTACAAGCTACAGAGAAAAAGTAGCTAACTAAAGACAAGATGTTTCACGCCCACAGATTCTTGGTGGTCTCCAAGATGGACTCCATCCTCCACAGCAGCCACAGATGCCACTTCTGTGAATTCAACACCAGTCACAAAGATCTTGTAGTTGAAACTACTTGTCTTTGCAAAGAGATGGAAATAATATCATTTTTGTAACAATTCAGTGTTTGGCCATGCTACATCGCTGTGGTTTTTTTAAAGAAAAAATTTGTTCCTGTCAAAAGTAGTTTTGCTACTGATAAGCTACTGAAAGTATGAGTTAGCTACTCCCCAACATTGGCAGGCAGATTCTGATAGATTTTCTCAAAATGTTTAGATAAATACATGGATTAACTAAATAGCATATTATCTCTTTAGCTGCCTGTCAATCACGCTTTCGCAACCTTTTGCTCCGTGCTGTGATTGACCCATAGGGACAGTAGATCCTGCTGTGGTCCCCGTCTGCCAGCTTGAAATGGTCAGCTAAAGTCAGAGGTCATCACAGAGGTGTGATTCTGTCTCATCGCATAAGAACAGTGTAGCTGAGTGGCATAACTGACAGGGTCTCAGCTGTCTAAAAGGAAGCTAAATGTAGTGTGTCTTTGTATGTGTGTGACTGTAAAGTGATGGAGGAAAATAAAAATCAAGTTAGATTGGTTTCTAAAATATGAATACACACTGTGTCAATGTCCTCATGATAATGCAGAGCTTACTTGCTTACTACATTCATCTTACTCAACCTTATCTTAGATCAACCCATTAGCAGCCATTACGCACAATGCAATATAAATAATGATAAGAAAATAAATGAATTTGAAAGCTTTGTCTGTGCTACATCCAGTAATCTCAAAAAATTGAGTTGTTGCTGGTTCTTCAGAACTCTTACATGGGTTGGAAACTGCAGGTTGGAAACATTTCCACACTATGGTGGAAGTTTCCTTTAAAAAGGCAAAACTAATCTTGGTCAGTCAAGGCTGTTGCTTATGCACTTCTGCAATTCAGAAACCAAACGCATACACACGCACAACTTTCATGTCTTCAATCTGACATAATTAATATCCAGAGCCTGCCCATGAACCTGGAAGACAGAAGTGAATTTGTTAAGATGCTGCTGCATTCCCTCCCTTCTCTCTTGCTCTCTTCTCCTCTTTGTGAAGGTCCTGAGCCCCAATTATTACTTTCATACTGATCAAAACGGAATCGTCAACCATGTATAGGCCAAAAAATATCTACTAATTACATGTGGAAAATCTTTTTGGTTTGCCTAAATATTCTTCTACACCTCGAAAGGATTTGCAAAGTTTAAACAATGAATAAGTAGATACAATCCTGTAGATACATATAAGGATCAGCAATATGTGATCCTGGATAGGGCGCAGTGATAAAAGAGATTTGCTTTTGAGAAGCACATGTTTCTGTTTGACTAAAAAGGTAAGTCTGAACACAGAAAAAAGCAGTTTTTACATGCAGGCTGCAGTGCATAGATTCCTGCAATTTAGTCCTTCTGTGTCGTCCATTTCAAAACACACAAGTTCGGCATAAATACAAAATGGTCCTTCTATCATGTGTGTATGTGTATGTATATGTAGGATTTCACACCCTCCTATCAAGTGATTAACATATGCTTAAATATATATATTTCCACTTATATATTAATGAATAAAAAAGAAAATGACAAAGTAAAACAAAAGAGGAGTGGTCTAAAGCTCTAATATTCCTGGTTAAGCCTTAATCTTTTTAAAATCACAGTAATATTTAGAGATCTAAAATAAGATTAAGATTAAACACAGTGTAGTCTAGATAGATAGATAGATAGATAGATAGATAGATAGATAGATAGATAGATAGATAGATAGATAGATAGATAAAGAAAAGCGTCACACAGAAGAAAATTGTTATTACTCAGTTACAAGTCCAGGGTGAGCAGGAGGGTGTGATCTGACTTCACAAATTGGAGGGGAGTTTAGAGCAAAGCGTTTCCAGTTCAGTCGGACGAGCCTCGGAGTTTCCCCGTGGCGGGAGGGATGACGATGTCCCCGTGGAAAGAATGTGGTGCCGTGACCCTGGAGAAGTCTGTACAGGAGGAGCTACGTGCCCCGATACGGAGCTGCAGGGTTTGGGCATCAGTGTCGGTGAGGAGTATGGGGAGAGACAATAGCCAGGCTCAGTGGAGGAGCGACCTGTGGCCTGGAACACCTCTCCACTTAGTGAGGGGTGGGAGCTGGATAATAGTTTCATATCCTCGGAGAAGCGACCAAGTGGCGAGTCAGTCCCAGAGGCGTGGTGTCCCGGTAGCTGGCCTGGGCAGGAGGACTGGGGCATTAGCAGGGAACTGTGGGAACCTGTAGTGCTGGAGGGTTCACTGTAATGGAAAGTCCTGCCAGTGATGGGACTTTGGATGGTAGGGCTAGGAGCTAGAGGCGTATAGCAGGGCGATGCATTTGCCGAGCCATACTGAGCTAGAGAAGCTAATGCAGATTTTTCTAAAGGCAGCTGGGGAAGAAAGCCAGACTGTAGGCTGGATAAGGTGAACTGGGTGTTTGATGAAAAGTCATCAGGGGCCTGGGTCATGTTTGTATGGCTAGAGGACGGGGAACCAGGCGGAGGCGTATGGAAGAGATTTAGCACACTAGAAGTCCTGCCACCCCCGCCTGCAAACTGGGGAACTGAGCCCATCTGAGTGGGCTTTTGCGGAAGCTGACCGAGAAGATGCTGACTTGGAGCATGACTGAAAGTTCCAATGCTATGAGGGCTGACATTTGAAGATGTTGTAGCTAAGAGCCCACATGACGCACCAACTAATGCAACCCCAGGAGACACTTTTGGGGTGAATCCACTTGCAGCTCCCCCCACTGCCCCACTTACCAGTCCGAAGCCCGATCCTGCTGCTGCTCCAACCACTCCACCTTGCTGGACACGACCAGACAGTGGTGGGGTACTTTGTGGGATGGGCTGCTTGTGTTTGGGTGGAGGATGGAGCTGTGCTGTGCTAGATGTGGGTGATGCGGACCTGGAGAAATTGCCAGTGGAGAAGGCGGATGCTCCAACCAGTCCATGCTGGGAAGCACTGCTACTGCTACTGGAGCCCTGCTGACTGGCACTTCCGGACCCTGCCACCCCAGTCGAGTGGTGGGCACGGAAGGATGCAAGGAGTGGAGTGTCAGCTCCAGTTCGGGGCTTCGGAGGAGTGCTTGAAGGGGAATCTCCAGCCGATCCGGGACCTGTCGAGGTGGGCACAACCTGGAACCTCTTTAGGCAACTGGGTGGATCTTTCATTGAACTCAGAATAGAGGCAGAAGGACGGAAGAGTGTGGTGGGCAGGTGAGGGTGGTGCGTCAGGGCTATAGCAACTGATGTGGTAGCCGCTGCAGCTTGTAGGGGTGCTTGGATGAGTGGAGCCCAGATGACTGGTGTTGGTGAGGGTGGTGCTGGTGGAGGTTGGTTCTGCATCAGGTGAGCACAGTGGGCCATGTCTCGGTCGTGTTGGACAATCTGTTGGATTATTTCATTCTCACGGTAGTTGAGTACACCAGAGTTCAAATCGTGCTGCACTTTGTGTTGCAAGATGGAATTCTTCTTGCCTATGGGGTAAAAATACAAGCATACAGATACGAATATAGAATAATTCTCAGCTAGGCCAACACGAACTGCTAGTTTCTTATGTACTTCAATAAACGTTTAGGGACCATTAACTAACATAAAACGCTTGTTTAATGAGTTATTTGAAATCCTGACTCAAAGCCCTGGAGCATTAGCTTGTTCACCCACACAGCTTCACATTCACATAAAAAAAACCATGCATTATAACCACAGCTTTTTTGAATAACCTCTAAACAAAGGACATTATTCACCCTCAGGCAGCTGCTGAATATTAAAGAGCGCATAAAGAGTTTCTGTGATCAGGTCCCTTTTTTTAAAGCAGGCTTTTTATTCTGTTCTTTAACACTGAATACTGCTCTGCATTCTCTTTGTTTTGCCGGCGGAGTCTCTGTGAGAAATGGCTCTGGGGAAAAGCCCAGGTGGAGGGGCTGATAGCGAGGAGGGGTACGGCTGGAGTGGAAATAGCACAGTCTGGTAGGGGGTGTGATAGGTGATGTGAGCCGGCCGGTGTGTGTTTGACTAGCCCTTACTGTTGAGCGCTTGATAAGGAGGAGGGAGAAATAAGTGAGTAAACATGAGCCAGAATGCAGGCTGAGAGGGAGTCAGAGAGACGGACAGGCCTCTCAGACACATGGCACATCTCCATGTTTGGTAGTCACTGAGTGGAGGTTCCAGGGGTAGGCTGACGGGCAGGAAGGCTATCACGCAAAACTGGCACACAACGGCAAAGAAGGACTGATGTAAAGTGCTATGGCCATTACAGTGACTTCCTTCTGTCTTATTATGATATTATACTATATTTATAAAGGTGAATATGAGAAAAACATAAATAATATCAAGAATAATCAAAACAGCCACAAAATGGCACACAGTGGAATCAGAATTGCAGCTCACATCAGGGTAACCATTTTCTGATAAGAGTTAGCAGCCATTAGTTTGAGAGCCGAGGGCCACTGAAGGACCTGCTCTGACCCCAACACATTCCACTACAGGAAAGCAGATTGCATCAGATCCTTTAATACAGTAATTAATTAGTGCTGTGTGTGAGTCTGTTCTGCCTGTGAGACAAAGGTGAGTTGAGCACACTGAAGCAAAATGAGCCAGGCCAGGTATGCAGATCAACAATGCACAGAGCTCTGAGGATTTGGTCATAAAAATGATGAATTTCAATGCCAAAGCTTTAGAATCCAACTGTAATTAAAGCGTCCACATGCTAACCGCATCACACTGGCCTTAAAGCCGCTGGTTTGCATGTGGATGTCCTGACTAGAGCCAGACTGATTGACTGGTGTGTCTGTATTATAAGCCAATATAAACTAATTGCTGATAAATAGGCATTGTATGTAATTTGACTATTTTTGAATCTCTGAAATGTTTATCAAAAAATATTTTTATTGTATTTTTATACAATTAAACATTTGGCTTTAAACTGCATTATGTGATGTACTCTTGGTAATGTATAACCAGTATGTGATAGATCTGACAGATTTATTGAAATGTTAGTCATCCTGACTACAACAATAATTGTTATGGTTGGGAGTAAGTAGAAATCCTATCCAGAGATGTGCTTCAACCATTGGGAATATTCAACTCAAATATTTCAACACAGATTAAGGACTAATAATTGACCTCATTTGGTTAAAGCTCCACTTCATCCAAATAAACTCTTCTTCCCAAGCCCAAGTATCCATGGTATCTCAGAACTTTATGTGGTATCTCAGATGTACTGTGTATTTGTATAGAACATTTCACTGTTTGTCTTCTGGCAGGCCAGCAGACTCATGTCATCTGTTTAGGAGTGTGTGAAGTGATTCCTTTTGTTGTTTGTGTGGTTGCATGTGGGTTGGTAATGCTGGCTGTGATGGGTGTGTGGTTCACAGCCGCTTCTGATAGAATCCACAAAGTCAACCTGAGAGACTGATGAAAATTACACAGCAAGCCATTAGACCTCCGCTGCGCGTACGACTGCACTAGTTATTTCTCCCTCAGCTCCTTTTTACTTTAGCACATTGTTGTTAAAACATCTAAGAATTTGTCCAATTATTTCTATTTAAAGTGAAGCTGTAAAATGGGTTTTAAAAAAACTAAATCATTGCTGACTGATCCTGAGAAGAGTTCTGGATTTGACCTTACCAATGCGGTCGAGGCGGTCCAGTGCGACAGTTTCGAATGCCCTCCTCATCATGGGGTACTCCTCTAACACCTCATTAAAGTTGTCCACAGATAGAGAGTACAGGCGACAGTAGGTATCTGCTCGCACACTAGCCGTTCGCCTTCCCCGGGTAAGCAAACAGATCTCTACAATGCACACAACAGAGAGAAATAACACTGTTAAGCGTTGCAGGTCTGACAGATTTAATCACTCCGCGGACTTTGAGCTTTTATTGGAATCATTGTAAATGTTTTCTGTAAACTTGAAAAAATTGCTGTGTTCTTTCACCATTTAAGACTTTATTCTTTCAACACCAGCATCCTCTTTAAGGAACAAATATCTCTTCCTTAGAACCTCCAAGTCTGTTCATACTGTAGTTTTGTTTGTTTTATTTTTAATTTCTAGCATCATACGCTGTTCTTAAGATCCGTAGTTCCAACAATACGGAACTTGAGAACAGCTTATTAGGTCTGATCTGTTAGATTGTTCAGTGATCAATTCAATGAATTAAACCCGATCCATTGGATGTTGCCTTGCCTTCCTCTGTTACTGTCCTGTTATATCTGTTATATCATCCACTAACCGAATCACCTTTATTATACCAATTTACATGTCCGTTTTTGACTAAGATTTTGTCTCAGCTCAAATAATGCATGAAACCTCATAACTGTGAATTGGTTACCGTTTTGCAAGGTGCACACTTTCGAGTTGACGGGTGGAAATGGAAACTTTGCACCAAAGAAGAAGTCAGGACTGTCTGATTTTCCTCCTCTTTTTGCATTAAAAATGTGAATTTTCTGTAATCCACAGCTGAAGCACTTAATACCATTTTTGGAGCTTACGGGGGCTGGCAGGCCTCATCTGTCATGGCGGATCAGAAGTGTAATGCTCCATTTAACAGGCGGCAGCGCTGGGCCGCTGTGGCAGGCCAGGCTGTGAAGAGCATGCAGAGGCCCGAAACTCCCTTCTGCTCCCACAGGGATCAGCAACTCAGCATGAGGTTAGGCCTGAGAGGACAACACCATGTTTTGGAGTTTGGATCGACTCTTTCTATCCTCTGTGGCCTGGTGTGTCAGAGAAGAGCCAGGAACCGGGTGTGCTGGATTACATGCCCCTTCTGTAATGCCCTATGCCTACAAACCAACATCCCCAACTTGCGTGTCATTCTAGCAATGAACATTGTTTGTTGTGACAAGTCTCATGTCTGTGAAAGAGCCCAAGTGTGTGCGTTTGCCCAGTGTGTCTACAATCTACCAGTGACTTATGTGCCTGCGCATGTGCCAGCATGACTCAGCATGGCCTAAGCGTGCACATGTGTGAGTAAGTGTCTGATCGAGCATGGGTCCGATCCGTTTTGATTACACCAGACTGCTGGAGGGTGTGTGGCATGGGGTATGACTCCCTGTGTCCCCCTAGCAAGGGGGGCAACTCTGCAGCCTGGGCCCTGGGTAATCCCTGCTGAAGAGGAGTGGAGCTCTCAGCTCATCCAAATCCCCTCCAACCGGGGGCTGCTTCTGGCTGAGGCCAGCACAGACAAGATGAGACACTTGAGACACTCAGCAATGATAGAAAGAGAGAGAGAGAGAGAGAGAGAGAGAGAGTAAGAAAGGGTGGGAGAGATGAGATGGGGAGGTCCTCTAAACTTGTCTCTCCATATTTGAACTGAAGCTTTGACTCACAGTGGCCTGATGACTGCAAGTACACAGAGCTCAGAACTACATCTGTGGGATTTATTTCTTTCCAAATTTCATAATCAAAAAGTCACTTAGTGTCACCCTTGTGGTCTTGGCACACAGGTTGAGTAAACTTGGTATAAAGTACCATCCAATGACATTCTAATGGATTAAGATGGATTAACCTTTACGTCCTTGCGCAATTTCGTTTCTGTATGAAAAAAGGTGATAAATGATATCTATCATTCTCTTAATCTCTCTCAAAAATCCTAGCCAATGTTCCACCTGTTTGGATTTTTCAGGGGTAGACAAAGGACACAATTCCACTACTTGAGCTGAAGTACAGATACTTCTGGTCGAATATTACTTCAATTAATATTTCAGTGAAAATGTGACAAATCTGGGTGCTGTCCACCCACATCACCACTAAGGTTGCTGTGGTTTCTTAAACATTTCTGTTGGCCAATATATAAGGACTAAGAACTGTTTTTCCAACACAGTTACATACTGAGCATATGTTTACCTAGATCAATCTGTTTCCCTGTAATTTTGACTGCCTGTTTTTTGGACAATGATTTCTAGTCTTTGGCATTGACATTGCTGAGGCAAAATTTATGACTTGTGCTTTGTTTTTAGATATGATTTTCTTTGCTCCTATTGCTCAGCTGCCTTCAAAGGAACTCTAGACTATACCGTACAAACACAACTTTACATTTCCTGCGTTACCACTGTTTGCCTGCAGGTTCGCTAGTTCTGATGACCATCCTGTTCTCTTTGTACAACGTTCTAAATAAAATTATAACCATACTTCAGTCTGCTACCAGCTGTACTGCAGCACTTGCTTTGATAAATACTTAAGCATTCAAAAGTACATTTTCTATTTAAATTTTATTATTGACACAAAGCATTTTTAGAACCCTATGGTTATGAAACAACCTATGGATGAAGGCCACTCACTGCTATGTGGTAAACACAGCAAACGTTTCAAATTATGTGTATAGTTCCTCATCTTAGAAATCTCAAACATGAGGCTTAAATGAGGCCATGGGTACTCCGAAGAGAGATTTTAGCTTGATCTTCCACAGAAGTCGCTATCTTTATAGCCACCAACTTGCCTGTTCAAACATGCAGCTCACATTTGGATTTGGACGATGGATTTGACCTTGACAGACATTTGAAAAACATACTTAAGTACAATCGTCTAATATTTTTGTTTTTTTATATTATTTTCCGCCACTGGGGTTTTGTAACTCAATTAGACAGGCAGACTAACATACGAGTCCACTGAAGAACAGTAAGTGACAGCTAACATTTGGCATGCAATCTTACTGCTTCAGTTCTGTGCTCACAGGTCAACCAGAGTCAATGCTCACAATAACATTTGAATTGGGCTTCATTCAGTCAAATAAAAAATAAAATGCCTTCTCTCTGAAACTAGAGCTGGCCACTTACATTGTGTTTCATGAACAAATACACTGGATCCATCCACACTGTGGCTTAATGAGCAGAACGCATCAGGAGAAATAGCTGCTAGCCCTAATTAGCATCCCTGAACAAAGGGAATGTGATAGTGAGATAGGGGGCTTATATGCAGTTTTAAGTAATCTGATTTTAGTAGCATTAGTAACATGTGTGAAATTTCAAATTTGTTTGAAAACTTTAAAAGGGACTTTTGTTGCGACTTTTGGCTTCAGAGCTTGTACAGGTTCTCCTTCTTGTCAGTTTTATAGTGTCTGAGTTTCATTTTGCAGCCTGGGATCTCACCCGCAGGCCAAATACAGCACTAACACCTCTCTTATTCCCTCTTGTTTTAGTACAAACTCTTTGACCTTGAGTCCCAACTTGCTTTTCCCCCCCAAACTTATTTGTGCAATCCACCATTGAAGCTCCAACTCAAATCTTTTGAATTCGAACAGGCTCGAAATTCTTAATTCTGAAGAGTATAACTTCCAGATATGTGCTCATTATAATGTGATCTCTCTCTAAATTACATAATTTCACAAAATACATTATACAGTCTTTGTGATCAGGCATATGATGCAGTTCCCAATTTTTGCAACATTTTAATACTAAACACATGTGTACTATTGCTATTTCAGGGTTATTGGTTTTAGAAATAAGTTATTTTACAGTGTCTGCTCCCTGTTGTAAATGAGTTTACATGTTTAGTGTTTGGATGTTTCTGAACTTGAGGTCATTTTTAGTGTGTGGTTGTAGGAGAGAGGTGGGTGGCATGAGGTCAGTGTTGTCCAGGCTCACCTGTGCTCGGAGCCCTTCTGTCAGCTCTAATCTCCATCGGCCACAGGGCCCAGAGCAGCCGGAGTGGACACACACTAACCTTTCGGAGCCTGGGCATGCAGAACGCCTGATACGGCCTGACATCACACCGTCCACACATCAACACAGCAGGAGAGCCGCATTGCTCCCACTGCACCAGATCTGAGCTGTGGGATGTCTTATTCATGTACATTTTAACTTCACATATGATTGACAGGTTTGTTTAAGGTTTAGATGAATCTATCTGTCCAACCACATCTCCAACATTTATTTCATGTGGGAGAATAAACAAATAAAAAGTCTCTCTTGGATCAGAACAGAGACATCTCAGATCTGGGTCTAAATTATTCCTGCATTCTGCATGCTCAGACCTGCATGTTTCACTAAAACGTAATGTCAGTGCTTGGATGATGATGACGAGGATGACGATGACAATGATGATGATGACTGATTATGAGGTTTCATGTACATTTAGGTCTAAACACAATAAGGACTTACTAATGCTATTAACTAAATGAAGAGGCATATTACAATGCCATAATAAATTGATTCATATTTTGTTAGCATGCACACACACATACACACACATCTCCCAGTGTTGAACCTCACTACAAAGCTGACACAAAATTCTTTACAAAATTGCATAATTGCTGCCTGTAAAAAATAGGAATGGGTAAAGTGGTGAAAAAAGAAAAAAAAGAAGAAAAGATAAAGATTGTTTATTGTTGTTTCTGCTGACCTACCTGTTATCTGTGACCATACTGAGGAGAATGTTTCCTGATAAAAGCTACTGAAGTGCAACTAGCTTGTGTTTTTCCTTTCAGCAGTACTGTGCTATCACTTTTCTTTTGGATAGCTCATTCTTGATTTGAGCGTCCACTAGTTGGGCAATGGACAAGCAACATAATAGCCTGATATTCTTAGCCATAAAAAAGTAATAAAAAGCCATAGCCATAAATATTGTTTCTAGATTAAAAACAGGAGGTAGCTAAAAGCTCAAAAAATGGAAATAAGAAGATGAAGTAGAAATTCTGAAGGAAACAAGCTGACTGTTGTTATGTGGAAAACTCATCCTGAATAAATTGTGTGATTGCTATATGCTAAAAATGCAGAAAGGGATAAAAGGGTGAAAAACATACTGAGGAGAAATGATAAATGTACAACACTAAACAGTACAGTATAGTCCTTCCACTGTTTCAAAACACTAAAAACAAAAAATCCAAAATTTTACCCCACGCAACATAAACGGTTGTTTTTTCCGGAAACCTCCGTTGCGACAAGCAACTGGTTTTGCCGTGGAGGGTCACATATCCTCTTCTTTCCCTCAATATTTTCTGGGCTGGGCTGTAATAGAGCACGCCTCTCTAACTGGCCTTAGCAGAGCTTAGATGAGCTACACCTTGCCGAGGACGGCTGGCCGCAGCGTGAGGACGACGGAGCCGAGATGACAGGACAGATCGCAGAGGATCATTCCATTTTTAGCCCTCATAAGCCTCAACGCTGGAGAAACACAGGCCAATGTTCCACCTACAGGGAATTACTGTTCGTCGAGGGACAAAGACCTTGAGATCTTACACAACACTGATATAAACATAAGAGTTTATCACTCCGCCCGCCGCTCTGTTTCTTCCTCTCTTCCCCTCCTCCCTTCTTCCTACAAAAGATTGCTTTAATTTGTCTCCTATGTTCATTCATGCAGTGGCATCATTCTGAACTTACATGTGGATGTGCCGTTAAATCTTTCATGTACAGTATGGCAAAGGGGAAAGCCTCGGCACATTTCCCTCAGTGAAGCCTGCCTGCACATACACACAAACTTACACATACACACACCACACACACACATTCCCTGTATCTTCTGACCTTCTCCCTCATTTATATGATGTAAGGTCTTAGAGAGATGGGAGATATAAAGTTTACCAGCCTTGTTTAATACGTTCCTCCTCAAACAAGCACACACACACACACACACACAGACACACACACACACACACACACTGAAGCGTTACATAAATTAATTTCATGAGTGGCTAACTCCTGTTCTCCACAGCTCCTGTTCCAGCTCTCCCAGTACGACAGTGATGGCTGCGCTAGAGGCCTGATAACGGGCTGGATGCCAGTGCTGCTCTAAAAAGGCAGTGTTTAAAATCATTGGCTAGTAATTAATGTACACACACACGCACACACAGTAAACATACTGAAAAAACACACCTCCTAGGAGGTGACTTTCACTGGTTTAACAAATTTTTGTCAAAGTCACACATGAATAATCACACAGCAAATCAGAAGCATCTCATAAAATGCTCTTTCTCTCTCCCTCTCTGTCAGAGCAAGTCAAAGATTCTCACACAGTGAACACTAGTGGTAATTACAGCCTGAGCGCTGGGTCACGCGTGTCTAAATGTCTAATTACTTAAACACAGAGCCCCAACGCATGGCCTGTCACTTTATAAATGAAGCACCGTGCAGTAAGTTAGTCAGTCAGCCGTCTTTAGGGCTCCCGCAGAGAGGAACTGACAATATAATCTTCTCATCTGACCTTGTCAGGGACACTTGTGTTTTTGTTTTGTTTTTGAAAAAAAAAACAACTCACCACTCATGCTTGAAATATGGAGTACTATACAAATAAATCATTGATGAATGAAACCAAAGAAAGACTGGAATTGCGGCATGTTCTGCAGAGATCTGTTTTCAGCAACATGAAAGTCAGATTTTGAAACTCCTTTTTTATCCACTTGGCCCACATGTCTTTGAAATCTGTCCCGAACCAGATACAAAATCCAAAACACAAAACCATTTAACGGCCTCGTCTGATTTGGGAGAGAAACTCATTTCCATGTTGTCATTTTGACTAAGCCACCATGCGCAATCAGCTCTGAAAAGGCATTCGACTGGGTTGAATTGCTGAGTGTGTGAGAATCTGAAAGTGTGTGTGTGTGTATGTGCTGTGTGTGTGTGTGTGAGGCAATGAGAGCTCTGTCACCTCCAAAGTAGGATCCGTCTGATAGTTTGGTTTCTTTATTGCCTTTGGTGAGCACGCTGACGACGCCATGCTGGATGAAGTACATCTTCTTCCCGATGGTTCCCTCTCGTATGATGTAATCTCCAGGCTGGAAGACCTCGAAGCGGAGTTTCGTCAGCATCGACGTCACAAAGTTTGGATCAGCATTTGCAAACAAGGGCATTGAAGCCACCAACTTTCGACAATTGAAGTTGATTATTTCCTGCAAAAGAAAACAACATTTAAAGGACACTGGCTCTATAGACCCACAGTTCTGGGTTCATAATCTATTTTATGAATGAATGCTATATTTTCATCACATTTTTCATCACGTAGTTTCTCTACGTCCACCAGCAGCAATATTTAACTCCAGCTGGTTGATGTTCCAGCAGTATTTCAGCACCAGCACACTCACTACACATTAGTTAAGGTGCTGAAAAGGCCGAATGGGATTGAACTCCCATTGACGCAGTTGATAGCGTAACGGTTAGGGAGTTCGCCCCGTGATCGGAAGGTCACCGGTTTGAATCCCGGACCAGTAAAGGTCCTAGTGAGGTACTCATGAGCAAGGTACCATCCCCAGGCACTGCTCCTTGGGCACTGCTCATGTTAACTGCCCAATGTTCCTTCATGGATGGGTCAAACACAGAGGTCACATTTTTTTGTGGTGCACTGTGTGCTGTGCTGTGGTGTGTTTACAATGACAAATAATCACACATTTCATTAAAGTACTGACCAGGACAAAGCCTGCTCAGCTTTAGACAGATTAGATGGCTTCATTCTGAATTGGAAGTGATATTACTGCTGACAAATGTTCATAACAACTGATAAGAGAAATGTTAAGTACACTGTATACATAAGTGTGTGTGTTTGATCTCACCTCCCTGAGCGGTTCGTTCAGTTCTCCCAGAATACTCTCCTCATCGAACATCTTGCCCTGGTAACGATGCTCATAGTAATCGTGGATCCTCTGGCGCATGTCTGCAGGCAGTTTGTGGAAGGACATGTACTGCTCCACCTGCTTATACTGAAAATACAGAGCGAGAGAGAGAGAGGGAGAGGGAGAGAGAGAGAGAGATGGAGAGTGATGAGAGATGATACTGATACAGATTTAAAAGTCTACTCTGAGCTGTGGACCAAGGAATTTTGGACAAGAATGATTCATTTAAAGTTTAATTGTGAAAAGGTGAAACTTAAAATAATCTCATACAGCTACACATTTTCAGTAGGTGTTCATTTGTATATGCATTATCATTTTAATTTAAAGTCAACGGCCATGTTCAAGTTTTACTATAGAACAATATTATAGGACACAACAGGAGCTGATCCCAATACACAATATTGTTTAGATAAAAAATCTAAACAATAAATAAAACAAACAGAAAAACACATCAGATCAGGGCAAATAGATAAACAAACAACAAATGCGAAGGAATTAAAATTGTTTTAAGACAAGATTTAAAAGTGGGAGGTAAAGGGACAAGCCTAACATTAAAAGGTAATTGAATTTGGGAATAGGACACAATTCATCGGACAGGACAGAGTAGGCACAGTCTTATCTCTGCTTTGGTTTATTTTTTGGGCAAACCTGAGTGCCCAAGCTGGCATGTAAAGAATAATGAGGTCGGTAAGATAAATAGGAGCAGAACCTTTTAAAGTTTTGAAGTTAAACTTGATGTAGTAAATATTAGAGGCTCTTATTTTCATGACAGGGCCAGTCGACCTGCTGGATGTTAAGGGTCATTTTCCCCGACAGACTCTAATCAATACATTTATAATCTTCTCCAGAATCAAAGTTCAAAAGTGTCAACACATTTTGTTTATCATTCTCCCATCAGTTGGTATTCCTGCATTTGATCCTTCTACTAGCAAGCCTTCCTTATAACCTAAATAAAATCAACAGGGTCCTATTGACACAGAGGAGTAAGACAGTGCGAGTGTAAAGGTGGGTGAAAGAGTAACTTTTTACTGTGACCACAATTGCAAGATGAAAAGAATAGGTTTTTAGCATGTATTAATATTTTGTCTGTCTTGCAGAAGCTTGAGATCAGGAAGAGGGGATGAATAAATGAAAGACTACAGGGGTGTAAGAGAGGTGAAGTCATCACAGTAGCTCATGTGTTAGATCAAAAGGCATCAGAACACAGCAGCAGCACACACTTCCTCTCTGACCTTTATGCATAAAACTCACTCAGCCTCCCCTGAATACAAACCAGCCTCCAGCAAGGCTGAACACACACATTACACACTCTACACACACTGCACACTACTTACACTACACACCCTAAACACGCTGCACACTACATACACTACAGACCCTAAACACACTGCACACAACATACACTACACACTCTACACACACTACATATACTACACACCCTAAACACACCTCATACTACACTTTATACATACTACACACATTATACTCTTCACCCACTGCACACTACAGTCTACACACACTGCACACTACATACACTACACACCCTAAACACACTGCACACAACATACACTACACACTCTACACACACTACATATACTACACACCCTAAACACACCTCATACTACACTTTATACATACTACACACATTATACTCTTCACCCACTGCACACTACACTCTACACACACTGCACACTACATACACTAAACACCCTAAACACACTGCACACTACATACACGACATGCCCTAAACACACCGCACACTACATACACTACACACCTTAAGCATACTGCATACTACATACATTACACACTCTAAACACACTGCACACAACATACACTACACACTCTACACACACTGCACACAACATACACTACACACCCTAAACACACTTCATACTACACTTTATACATACTACACACATTATACTCTTCACCCACTGCACACTACACTCTACACACACTGCACACTACATACACTAAACACCCTAAACACACTGCACACTACATACACGACATGCCCTAAACACACCGCACACTACATACACTACACACCTTAAGCATACTGCATACTACATACATTACACACTCTAAACACACTGCACACAACATACACTACACACTCTACACACACTGCACACAACATACACTACACACCCTAAACACACTTCAGACTACGCTTTATACATACTACACACATTATACTCTTCACCCACTGCACACTACACTCTACACACACTGCACACTACATACACTACACACCTTAAACACACTTCAGACTACGCTTTATACATACTACATACATTATACTCTTCACCCACTGCACACTACACTCTACACACACTGCACACTACATACACTACACACTAGAGTTGTAGTCAAGACCAACTAACCCGAGACTGACCCACACCAGAGCGTGTGAAGACCGAGACAAGACCAAAACAAGACTGAGACCCGGGCTAATGAACGTTTTACACCACATAAATAAGTGGAACATGCAAAGCCTAAGCAGCCATCAAAATGAGCTGAACAAAGCAAACAGCATACACTAAGCAACATTAAACAAGATTATTCACTTTTTCTCTCTTACATACAGTATCTATAATGAGGAAATTGCTACACTGGAAGCAGTTATCTAAACTTATCACATCATATGTTAAACTCAACAAACCACAGCGGCAGAACACTCCTCAAGACCAAACTCAACCCAAAGATAAAGGGGTAGTTGCTAAACAGCCGATTTGCCTGACATCTTTCCTAGACAACCATGACTTCACCTGTGTTCATGTGCACGCATGTGCGTGTGTGACGGGGCAGGGCGGGTAACAATGGTCGGTAGTAACTTAATTAGTTGCACTTGAAATGAGAAGTTATCCAATCCGACAGTAAACAGCTCATTACACAGCCTAAACACACTACTCACACTGTACACTCTACACACACTTCACAAATTGTACACACACTGCACACACTACACAAAATTCACTCTACACACACTGCATATTACAAACAACTACATACTACACAAAGCACACTAGACACTGCACACTCAACACATTCAAAATACACTACACACAAAACACACATTACAATCGCTTTACACTGCGCACACTACTCCCACTGCATACATACCACAAAGATACTGCACACACTACTAATACTACATACACACTATGCACACTACACACAGTGGACAATAACAGGAAAATTACAGTGGTCACACCCAGTCAATTGTTTTCAGCCCTGAACCTGTAGCTGTTGTTTTAGCTTTTTAACTCACATTTGTAGTCTCTAAATAAAGCCACTAATAAGAGCATCCGCGGCTAACCTAATGCGGCGATGTGAATGTCGCGTCTAGCTTCAGGCCATGGCAGAAAGGTTGCTGGTGCGCAGTTTGTTAAATAATTCATCACGTAAAGTTTTACTGGAGAGAAATGAGCCAAACGACCCGGACCACCGATTGGTCTTGTTACAGGCAGTGTGTGTGTGTGTGTGTAATACCATCATGCCACATTCAAGAGTATAAAATACAGCGGACACTGATACCATCTGAGAAAGCCCATAAAAGGAGCAATAAAAGGCTGTGAGAGAGAGAGAGAGTAGAGGAGAAGGGAAAATGGGAACCCTCTGCTTTCCCTAAGGAGCGTTCTCTAATGAGACTGGGCATATGCCTGTGAGTGTGTTACTGTGTGTGGGTGTGTGTGAGAGAGTGTGTGAGGGCTCCCTGAGGAGAGATGTCCTGTGATGAGCTTAAGATGGTGCGGCCTGAGGGAAAAGAAACCACACTCTCAAACACACACACACACTCTTCTTTCTGTTATTTACTCCTCCACGTGTGTGTGTGCATGTTCAGCATGAATGAAACAAGTCAAGTTTGTGCATGTCTGAGATGTCAGATGACCAGCAGTGAGCGCTGAGGTAAAATTCTCTGCTCCTTCCTCTATGTCTGTGTTGCACCTTTCTCATTCAACAGCTTCATATGTGAGCTGCTGCATATATTTTAGCGTGTGATACAGGACATGTGAGAAGTGTGTGATGGAGGGAAACAGGAGGAGAAGAAGGAGGAGTGGAGAGTGCACACTGTGGAGACAATGACACCCAAATTAGCCAGTTAACCTCAGCTGCACTCTTCTCCCACCTTCACTGATTTGGAGTAAAGAGGACATGTGATTTGGTTGAGTCTCTATTGCTTTCTGATGTCTTCATAGCGTTCACTAACACAAGGTGTTTTCCCCACTCGTTTATTTTTGTGTTCTTTTCTTCCGTTGATTTATAATCAGAGCCTAATTCCATATAATTCCAATATAATCAGGAGCATATTCCGGAAACGTACACACTCTCTACCTTACTTACACACACAAAAAGTGGACGAGTGCAAAATGACAGGTGCCTGTGAAGTTAAATTGCTGCTGCACGTCTGCTGGATATATTCTGCATGTGTGTGTGTGGAAGAGAGAGATAGACTGAGAGAGAGAGCAAAGAAAGAAAGAGAGGGAGAGAGTGTC
Source organism: Distichodus sexfasciatus (assembly GCA_032718565.1). NCBI lineage: Eukaryota > Metazoa > Chordata > Actinopteri > Characiformes > Distichodontidae > Distichodus > Distichodus sexfasciatus. Next base: position 140,750 of record JAVGVS010000160.1, on the reverse strand, counting down.
TGTGTGTGTTTGTGAGAGAGACTGTGGGAGTGCGTGTGTCTATGTATGAGTGTGGGTACTTGCATATGTGTGTGTGTGTGTGTGTGTGTGAGTGGTTATGTGGTAATCACCTGCCAGACACAAGGGAACAAGCTCCTGACTGTCAATCAAGTCAATTCAGCACTTACCTCCCAGGTGGGAATAAATATGAACACACACACACACACAGACACACACACACACATTTGTCCACATTCTAACCTTCCCTCCATTTATGCCCCTCAAATACTACATGCAAATGTTCTTACCAAATAAAACATGAATAATTTATGTCCCAAAAGAGATGTCAGCCGCTTAATTATCATTTCTAAACCCTCTTTTCCTTTTGCTCTCTCTCTCTCTTACTTTTTTTCTGATAGAGGCTCCTAATCATAGTCTTGAACACAGCATTTGCACCCATACACACTTATTCACGGACAGCCCTTCAAAAGAAAAAATACACCCAGCTGCATTATTACAGCATCGTGCAAAAGCACAGCACGCACACACAGACTCATATGCACGCACACACAAGGCAGCTTCACAGTTGATCTTTCCTCTATAGGATTAAGCAGAATGTTTAAGGCTGCATTCAGAAGTAAATGTATTCATCAATGTGGTTAGAATTAAGAAGGTACAGAAGGATTTTAGCTTATGGCTGATACGTAATGGCGGTAGTGTATGAGAGAAGGTGCCGGATGTATTGTTGGTGTAATTATGAGTACGTTTTTTTGGTTGTTTGTTTGTTTGTTTTTTGCATGAATAGCAGGTGGTTGTGAGTGCAGAGTGTTTTGTCTCCACTCACCTGGAGAACACATCAGCTTACTCAAGAGGCTCTCACTTAGAGTCAAACTAAGAACACAAAACCAGCCTCCCTGAGCCATAAAAGCACATTAGCTATGGTCGGACCAACACCTGGAGCCGCTGTGTGTGTTTGTACTGTTTATTTCATCCCTCAGAGGAAATTTCACTTTAGCGAAGGAGAAACTAAAGCTGAAACCCTTAAGTTTGCTGTCTTTGGTTTAACTGGTGCTGTAGATGCTGTTTTTAGCTGTTTACAACGATACTGCATGCCTGATAGTCACTGCTAAACTTATGCAAGCAACAAGACTTATTCAAATCTGACCAAAGCACCAAAACACAGCTTGAATCAAAGTTCAGATACTTCTGGTCAAATGCTTTAACTACATTTGTGCAGTCAAGGTTCTACTTGAGATAAAGTACTAAATTACTTTCTTCTAAAGGTACTTAAGTTTTCTAAAGTACATTTTCATTTTATTGAAAATGAATTGTTTTATTGTTGTCACATTTTTATAATGCAGTGATTCTGCGACAACGTCTGGGGTTAGGCTTAGGGTAAGGGTTAGGGTTAGGGTTATGGTGATCTGTGGTAAACAGAGTATTTAAAACAACATTTAAAATGATACAAATCATTCCTCATCTCGAAAATCTCAAACATGAACCTGGATCTTAGCTTGATCTTCTGCAGAAGTCACCACCTTTACAACTTCCAACTTTGCTGAACAAATATGCAGTTCAAACTTTAAAATTGCCTGTTGGGGGCGGGAAAACCTCTGTGGTAGCTTGTTCTCATGTGACCTATACAGTATGGACTGTCACATTCTAGAAACCACCTGTTTTCTGACTTCAAAAATATGCATTAAAGTGGCGAGTAAAAATAACCTTCATATAAACCGTGTAATGTTTAGAGAGTTTGGCCCGTGATTGGAAGTTCGTTGTGTCAAGTCCCGAACCAGCAAACCACGGAAGTACTCATGAGCAAGGTAACGACCCCAAGCACTTCTCCCCTGTGCTGCCTAAAGCTGCCCTTTGCTCCTTGGTCAAATGCAGAGGTCACATTTCATTGTAGTGCACTGTGTGCTGACAAATAATCACTCACTTAACATATACCTAATTTTAAATTGCAAAAATGATAAGGATGTCACCCATAAGTACCAGTTCTTCACCCTAAGAGGATGTCACCCTTCAGTATCATATAAAAATGTATCAAATATAATGTCTTTTGAATAAATAAAAATTTAGGTGCCAATGCTGTCAATGCGTAAAGGTCCCGGTGTCTAATTGTACACCAGTATTTCTATTGTAACAATTCCTTTTGTAAAATGTATCACTTTTAATAAACTGTCTAATGAAATATTTTTATAATGAATAATGTATGAGAGTGAGTGTGTGTATGTGGTGTGTGTGTGAGTATGTGTGAGAGATTTCTACAGGGAATTATGGGAGAGGAACTGCAGACCTTAAACTGCCAAGTGTTAATTAGAGATGTGTAGAGACGGGCAGGCGGGCAAATCAGCAGCATTTTCTGCTAATACTATTTGGGGACGACATGTCACTGCATGCAGCTTACCCCCCAACACACACCTACAACACACACACACACACACACACTTTCAGGCCTTGTTGGCTTACAATGGATTGCAAAGTCAGAATAACTAGAAAATAATGCACATACTCACTCACACACACACACACACACAGACACACAGACACACTAAAGCAGCTAATCTGCATTGCTGGTTATATCAGACAAAGCATGAGATGTTGATGCAGAAAATCCAGTTCTCGCTTAAAAAATGTGGCCAGAATTTACAGATATTGCTCCACAATACATAATACAATACAAGATACTGCTTCATTAAAAATGGAAAAACAAGTAGAAATGTGAAGGTTAAGCATTATGGTTTGGAGGACACATGTGGTTCAGAGAACTAAAACCATAGTTGGTGCGCACACACAAACACACACAGGCTAAAGCAATCCGGAAATATCAGGGACATCCCATGACCCTGCATTTACACTGGCGATATTGCAAAACAGAAGTTCCGAAATGGTGGCTGCGTTTTATATAAGCAGTTATGAAACATGCGATAACGGCTCAGCGGTGCTGTTACGTCAGACTCTACACCACTGATGATGATGCCCCCAAACTACCTCCAGCACACCTCACCCACCCCGACCGACAGCTAATATTCTCACAAACACAACTGAGACATTAGCTTTAAAAATAACTCCATGCATGCTTCTCTAGTCAACCTTGATCAGAATGATTACACATATTATGTACAGAATCCGTACTTCCACATAGAAAGACAGATGGCCGGAAGTCTTCTGAAAGCGAGACGGCTGGTTGTGCCCTCAATTTTAAGAGTGTTATTGTCTTTGTGTGAAATGTGCCTCAACATGTAGTGAGTGAGAAAGAGAGAGAAGGAGAGTGAGGTGATGGAAGAGGAGAGATGGCAGGGGGGGGCAGCAAATTCCACCAGGGAAATCAGGAGGTCAGTGGTTCTCTCCAGACTCACACCTTATTATTGAGAGCTGGATAAGACACACAGCATGGCTAAAGGACACTGGGGAGGAACCGGGTGGGTTAGGGACACAACTATGCATTGGGAAGGGGTGAAGGTGTACGAACAGTAGGACAGAGAGATAGACTCTTAGCACTTTAAAACAAATCTCTGAAGTTCTGGTTTTAACCATACACATAAATTTACTGTTGTAGGGGTAGGTAGTGTAATGCTTATGGACTTTGCCCTGTGAAAGAAGAGTCACCAGTTCAAGTCCCACACTGTAAAGGTGTCACTGAGGTACTCAGCAAGGTACTGTTCCCAATCACTGCTAAACAAAAGCCCACTGGATGGGTCAAATGCAGAAGTCACATCTCATTGTGGTGTACTGTGTGCTGTGCTATGTTCATAATGACATATAATCACTCACTTAAAATCTTCCAGTTTCATCTTGGTTTTTCCCTTTCTCCTCTTTTACTCTTACAATGTGTCATTGCTATTAAAGCACAGCTTGCATTTGCTTTTTATAAGCTTCTCAGTGAACATCATCATCATCAATAAAAAGTCAACATACATGTAGAACTTGCATCTGTATTTCAACAAAGGCACATAGCACTCAATTCTATTTCACTCCACGAAAAATCCATGCAGAAAAATCTGTGTATTATTCATTCATTTTTTTCAAATATTCATTTCCAAAACCAACATGAAAAACCTCTGAAACCTGACCAAAAGTGTCAAAGCTTCTTTATTCTGTATCTTTTTCTCTCTTATGCATTTAACAGTCACTTTTGGGTCATGTCACATGCGTTTAATAATAAACAATTGAAATATGAATGTGTTTTTATTTTTCAATTTTTTTATTGAGCACAAAAGGGAAATTTAAGAATGACAATTTTAGGAAAAAAAAACCATGAAAATGTTTTTGTTGTTTTGGTTTTTGGATCTAATGTGGACAGATCACAAACGTTTGATAACAAGGCATTTTCAGCCACATTGCCATGTTTGCATGAATTTCTTAAGTAACTGAGACGCAGTATTTGTACTTTCTGAGGTCTGACTTTTTCACCTTCAGCATTAAAGGAACACTCCACTTTTTTTGAAAACAGGCTCATTTTCCAACAGGCGCTGCGTAATATCATTGCGCCTGCTGCACGCATTGGTACGGCAGCAAAATTCCTTGATTATTACGCCGGAATGAGAGTATAGTTCCCAGCCATATCGGCCTATAAAATCGCAACTTTTCATTTTCCGCCAGTCTTAGTACACAATGCAACTACAGAAGAGTCGAGTTTTAAATAGGAAAAATATCGAAACTCTTTAGTCATTTTATAGTGAGATGCTAATGGTCTAATCAGATTCAATGATTTATGCTAAGCTATGCTATGCTACCGCCAGACCCGGCGATCGGCTGAATGGATTTAAAAACGGTAAAACACATCTATATAACTCTAGGGGAGTTGGAAAATGAGCCTATTTTCAACAAAAGTGGAGTGTTCCTTTAATGAGGTTTATATGGATTGCGAGATTTATAAACACTGTTTCGGGAGGTGACTCTATTTGTCATGAAACCTATACCAGCCTGTATTTTGCCATATTCTGGTATAATGTGTATATTAAATTTTGCTCTATTTTTGTCCAGACAGGTATAACATATAACTCGTTTCCTTTCTTTCCTGTTGAGAAGCTAATTTAAGAAGTCCTGCTTCACTCTGACATGCAGCACATTTAACACACACACATATCCACGCTGCAATAAAACACTTCATTCAGAGCAGATTATACTCAGGGCTTTATGATGATAATTACTCATTCCTCTCTGCAGGAATTACTACAGTTCGCTCCTTTGTTCCCTTACAGTGAGATGTGAATATTGCTGAAGGAGGTTTCCATGTAGCTCCACTGGCTCTCACACGGTGTGTGCGTGAAAGATCATTAAAGTAGTCAAACTGAGAACAATGTGCACACTGCACGGGAAATTATATTCTGTGTTCTGCCTGAAATCTGCCAAGTGTGTGTATGTGTGTGAGTGTGAAAAGCTGTCTGTGGATTTTCCCTAAAATATATTTTCTTGCAATTACATTTACTTTTTCTTTCAGCGCCTTTAACAACACTCTCATGCAGAATGATTATCAGCATCATCTACATGGACGTGGAGCAGAATACACACTTGGTGCCACACAGGTTTAGAAGAGCTTAATGAGGAGTGTGTTTTGCAGTGGAATTAATCAGTGAATAAAGACTGAGCTGCAGAACCTTTGAGATATTGTTAGAAAGAATGAGAGAGAGAGAATATACTTCTTTTATAAAATTCTAGAAGGAGACCTTCAGTTGGATGTCAGACTCAAGGAGCAGCACATTTTCCTCTTATTAACACTACAAAATCAGTTTGCTAATCATCTGATGAAGACGTGATTGGAGTGTGTTAATTTAAGCATGAAAGTGAGTCCATGACTTGAGTCAGAAAATTACGAATATCGCAAAAAAAGTCTGGAAGATGATCTTAATGATTTGCTATGCAAAAATATATTGTCACATGACTTGATCATGAAAATGTTTACAGTTACAAAATGATCACAACATAAATATGATGCAGTCTATGAGCGCTACCATCTTCATATATCACAAAAGAACATCAGGACTTTTACTTGATGATACTGTTTAAGTTTACCATGCAGACAGCTTCACTTCAATCTCCAGCTATTCCAGTTCTCCGAAAATGGCAGAATCCTGCAGTGCTGATGGCAGGCCAACTAAAAAAAACTTGCTTTCTCCAGCAGCCGGAAAATTTGATAATTGTTCACAATTAATTTCCTCTCCAGCTTATGATGATGGTGATGACGACGATGGTGATGATGCAGAAGATGATGGTAGTGTGGTGAGACTATGAGCTGAGAGAAGCTGATATGGTTAGTCTAACATTAGATTATGTCTTTGCTCTGTGGTCATGTTTAGTGCTGTGGTGAATGGAAACTACATAGAGAACGAATATGAAGCATCTAATCCAAAATGATCTGACCACAAGATATCACGTGTATGAATTATTCTTGTAAACATGCTTGTGTCACATTACATCCTGTTCAATGGATTTTTGGGCCTGGGTGTGCTTTTGTCCTTGTTTACATTTATATTCTACATTTACATTTACATTATCCAGAGCGACTTACAACAGTGCTTTGTAGTCCATGTCTGTTCTTTGATCTCTGAAGCTATGTTTAAAATCAACAACTATCATTAAATCCGGTTACCACCGACTAAGTTTTATACTTTAACAAAAATGGGTTAGAGAAAATGAAAGTTCACAGACAAACGTACATGTAACCGTGCGTTCACACCGCCGGTGGCGAGAGCGTCAAAATTCGCCCTGGCCGCCCTGCCAACGACACTGTACAGAGATTTTTGGACGCTCTGACGCTCTGACATAGATTGAATGCTTGTCTTGTATTTAAAGGGGCCGCAAATCAAACAAGCTTGTTAATCTTGTGCAGACTGACCACAAGGAGGGTATAAGTTAACCTCATGAAATATATTGAATGTGAAAGTAAGAAATTGATCGATGGAAAGAACTTTTTTGTAGTTACATGTTTTCTTTCAATTAAAAGCCATTTGTGTGGTGTGTAATTTTTATGTTCATGGTTACGTGCTAGTCTAATTTCAATATTATAGGAGACATTTACAAGTCTTTAATTACAGGTCTTTAATTAACATTAATTTGTGTGAAACCTACCGGTTGAAGTGGAACGTTATCGTAATGCAATTGGTCAAATCGGTGTTGTTTTGAGCAAATCAATTGCATTCCCGCTGAAAAACAAGCGTTCTAGAGGGAAAATGTTGCCTATGCACATTAGAAACTCACCAGGAACCCCAACAATCTCGGACACCTTGGTCCATGCATTGTTTTTTTAATTTATGTCCCTGTACGCAAACAGGGACACATTGTAAATTACTGGGAAACCCGCCACAGCAATTATTAACCTCTCCTCCATTCTTCATGGGATCTTCTTCTTCTTCTTCTTTGTTGCTTAATGGCGGTCGGCCATGGGAACTAATGTGGTCGGAACCAAAGTTTACAGGACTGCGTTATCTGGAATCTGCTCAAGCGGTGGACTTCTACATGTCGATTGGTTGCCGCTGAACCGCGTCATAGCTCATTACCATAAAGTTGACCTGATTTCAACTCTCCTTGACGCTCTCGCCGTCCAAGACGCGCCACGCCGCTGCTCGCCGCCTCTCGCCGCCGGCTCACATTGAAAATGAATGACTTCCGGCCACTTTGACGCTCTCGTCGCCGGCAGTGTGAACGCACAGTACGTGGGTTTTTGTTGCTGTAGTTTTTTTGTTTACTTGTTTAGTTGAATTTAGTGCTTTAGTTTATGTCTATAATTATATTTTACTTGGTCATTGGTTTTGTTGCTAACTTTGGTGTAGGTATAGTATTCTTTTTTGGTTTGATTAATCTGATCATTGTTTGTCACTGTCTTCATCTGTCCGTCATTTCCTTCGGTTTTATTTAGACTTAGCCGAGCCTTGGCAAGCTGCCTATTTGCTGTCATTCTCGCTTATTATAGTTTAAGTGAGTGATCATTTGTCATTGTGAACACAGCACAGCAAACAGTTCAAGGTGCACCAGAACGAAATGTGACCTTTGCATTTGACCCATCTGTGAAGGAGCAGTGGGTAACTAACATGGGCAGTGTGCAAGGAGAAGTGCTTGGGGACGGTACCTTGCTGATGAGTACCTCAGTGTTAACTTTATTGGTATGGAATTCGAACCAGTGACCTTCCGATCATGGGGCGTAGCATTGGTAGCATAACACTCTAACCTTTATGCTAGAGTGCACTCAATATACAGTAGTGCACTGAACTGCACTCAATATTCATTAAAAGTAGCTAATTACATTAATGTTATGTAATCGAGTATTAATGTATGTGCTGTAGGGTACTGTTAAAACAAATTAATAAATGTGAAAAGTAATATGACAACCTGCTGTATATTGTTAACAGTGTAATGTCAAATCACAATGTTTCAAGTAGCTCTGCTACTAATAAGCTACTGAAATAATCCACTAATTGTAGCTACCTACTCCCCAACTCTGCCTTACACGTCTTCGTGACATTCTAATGAAGTCATTCCTGGTGTCTCACACACACAGACACACAGTTAAATAGGGCAGTGTTGGGCCACCAACATCATCCACCAGCCGTCATACACCTGAACAAGATCTTTAAAGCCGTTCCTACAGGAGGACTGTGATGAAATTAAGAAAAGTAAGTGGCTCTGGATAAGTAGCTCTTCTAAGTGCACTTACTGTAAATGTGAGCTGAGCCCTGCATTAATCACCACAACCTGCACTTCCACCTGAACGAAAGAAGAGTCTTCATCGCACGGCCAGAGGGGGTTGGGGTTAGAGTTAGCACTGCTGTCATGGGAGTGGGCCGTCTGACTTGGTGTGTGTATGTGTGTGTCAGCACAGCATGTGGAGAGTGTGTGTGTGTGTGTCTGTGTGTCATAACAGCGTGTGTGCCAGAGCCATGTCCACTGAGAGGTGGAACAGCCGGTCAGTCCACCGCTGGGGTCGTTATTTCAAAATCAGGCCAACAGACAGAACACAGCTTCCAGCTAACTCATCCTGACCGAGACCCCTGGACAGTACTTTACTTTCAGTGTTAACTTTTAACACCTGGGACATTTCAGGAATTAAAACAGCACTTGTGTGCATGCTGAAAAATGTACAACATATTGTTGATGGTGGTGCAGTGTTGTGGGTGTGTGTATGTGAGAGGGAAGAGAAAGAAAATTTTGACTGTGGTGGTATAGAAGTGCAAGAGTATAACCCTAACCCTGAACACAAACCACAGCACAGCACACAGTGCACCACAACAAAATGTGACCTCTGCATTTGACCCATCCCTGAAGCAGTGGGCAGCTGACGGGCAACACCTGGGGAGCTTGGAGACAGTACCTTGATCACAGCACCTCAGTGGTACCTTTACCAGACTGGGATTCCGACTGGCAACCTGCCGATCCCAGGACCAACTTCCTAACCGTTACAATACCAACTGTCACAATGTGTGTGTTTGTGTGTAAGGGTTTGAAACACGATTTGAACAAACTCCTGTTATTAGAAGATTGAATGTAAATTTACTTTCTCTGTCACTGATAGAGAAAAGATTCAAATGATTTTTAAAAGATTCAAATATTCAGATTCAGGAATCATACAGGGGACTTTCCAATTTAAATCACTTTAGATCATTGACATTGAAAACTGTATGGCCATGATGCAGTAAAAGTAATAAAGGGTGCAAGTTCATCTATATCAGAAATAAAAGGGCTATGTACATCAGCTGCATGTGCGCTCACTTCTCTCTCCAGTGCCCACATCGGGGTTGGTGGTGTTCTAGTAGTTAGGATACCTTTGGATCAAGACTTCATGGGTTCGAATCCTACCTTCAGCACTACCATCATTTGGTTCCTGAGCAACACCCTTAACCCCAAGTTGTTCTTAGGGAGACTTTCCCTGTAATTTGGAAATGGAAGTCGTGCTGGATAAGAGTGTCTGATAAATGTTGTAAATGTAAACATTATTATCTTTCTGAACGTGGCTTCTAATAAGAGAGCAATTTTCTTTGTGAAACAGCTTGAACATTATAAAAATGTCAAATGAATCTCAAGTGAAGTACATTTTTTACTATAACAAGGTCCTTGAAGTTCTTTAGAGGGCCTAAGTGGACTGTCAGGATGAAAGGTTTAGAACTGGTTAATAAGACATGAGCCTCATGTTCACACACCGTTATACAGCTACCAATATACAGGCCGACCTGATTAATCAAACTGGGTTTTAAAAATCCGGGCCAGCCCCTGTAAAGATCATCAAACATGTTTAATCATTCGGTAACTAGGTTCACTCTGAAACTGTGTGAAGATTTAATTTCTAATCAACAATAAATATTCAGCTTCTACTAAAGTCCTGATTAAAAATACAAAGAAAACTAATATGCAGCTCAGGTTCTACATCACTTTGAAGTTTCAAGGACACTTACACCCACCTCTCCTCTCTTTTCTTTCATTCTCTATCCCTTCTCTCTCACTCTCTCATGCTCTCTCTTTCTCATACATACATACAAGCATATTAATAAACACACACACACACACCACTGCTCTAATCAGAAGGTTGTGTTGACTGAGATTTCCCGTTATTTGTCGAATCCTCTCCTTCCTGTCTTCAGTAGAGCTTAGGAACACACACACACTCTCTCCCTACCAAGTTTTCTCTACCTGTCAATCCCTTGGCAGTATTTACCCAGCATGCAGCTCTCTGGGGGTTCTTATATGACCCTCCCCTCTCCCTCTCCCCCTCTATGTTTCCATCTCTCCATCGCACTCCACAGATGGTGGACCATGTGGCAGACTAGCCGTGCTGCTCATTATTGCCACTGTCATGCCCAGGGAGATGGTGTGTGTGTAGTGTGTGAATGTGTGTGTGCTAGGGTCTGCCCACACGGGGGCACCATGCCGTGCCATCCTGCAGCACAGGTGAGCACCTGGTGAACACTGTCCTACTTCTTATCTAATCTGTTCTGAGAGTGCAGTTAGAACTCTGGGACAGTGAAAGCCAGTGGAAGTGGAAGTGGAATTATTTTTCTGAGAAACAGATACTGTTATTGTTTCCTTCATAACAAAATGTTGGCTTTGAGACTACATCTCAACTAAGACTGGTTTCACACAAATCTGTCAGACAACAGTGTTTCTGTAGTTATGCAAAGTCTTGATTATTTTGTCATTATATGTGTGTATAATGAAGATTTAGCTTTAGCTTGCTTACACAGATATGGTGTTGTGTCACATTTCCGACTTAAACTGCAACCCATTGGTTTCTGGGATTGGCTTCAACATTTTGTCTGCTCAAAAATGAAACCAGCCCACTAATATAGTTAGTACTGAGTAAGATAGATTACCAAGCTAGTGTGTTAGTTTGATAGTTTAGCTTTCTTAACCACAATGTTAGCACATAGCCACAGCACAGTCTCTGTTTTACTAAACTAGCATCTACACATTTCAGCAGCTAGCAAGTTACTGAACTACGCTACCATGTCTGTTCCTGCCCTTAATAACATTTTCGGCTTCTGGCAAACAGGTGATGTTGGTGATGTTGCCACAAATTTGCAGCAGGGTCATATTTTCACATGCAAATTAGTTTTGTGAAAACTTAAGTTGGGATTTTAGCAAACTGTGGAAAGCTTACGCACCTGGCAGATTTGTCACCAAAAGTTCACTACACTTTTGCCATTACTGGCAAATAGATTTGGCAAACACTGGCAAATATATTTATCACTAGTGGCAATTTATCGTTGTTCCTAGAACATTACTGCAAGTTTGCCACTAGTGGTTGGCAATGGCAAATTGTGACAGCATATTCTGCCAAACTCCACTGTTTGCCACAAATTAACCACACGTTTGGTGCAAATGTTTTGTTATTGTAAGGGTGTTAACATGCACCAATCAGCCATTATATTATGACCAAATAACTGACACCTAGCAGTAAGTGGTATATATTAGGCAACAAATGAGCATTTTGTCCTTGAAGCAATCAAAATGGGCAAGCGGAAGTTTCTGAGCAACTTTAACATGGGCCAAGTTTCCAAAACTACAGCTGTGCCTGAATGTTCCCTATCTGCAGTGGTAAGGACATACCAAAAGTGGTACAAGGAAGGACCCCTGGTAAAGGACTGGTGAACTGATGACAGGGTGATGGGTAGGCAAGACTAACTGATGCATGTGGGAAGTGAAGCCTGGCCCACGTTGTCCAAACCAATAGACAGAGTTGCCTCAGCTCAAATTGTTAAAAATGTAAACGATATAAAGGTGACTAAACACAATGTGGATCGCAGATTGTTACATCTGGCGGTGCAAAGTCACAGACCCAGTCAATATGAGGTGTGGTCATAATGCTATGGCTGGTCAGCATATATCCTGGAATGTATTGATATACTGATTGTAATTTTCCAGTTCAGTAGATTCAAATGCCTTTGTTTGAGAAACAGTGAGGAAACAATTGAGTAAACATGTAATTAGCAGGCACTAAAGTCTAACACCCACACATTTATTATCAGTTTGTTCTCTCATGCCAGACAACCTTCCTCACATCCAGGATTTTAGCACTTTTCTATTGATGGCAGATGTGCTCTTGTCTGTATATGTAGTGTTGGGCTAACAACTTTTAAGCTACTTTTCAACTTACATGCTACTTATGATTAAAAGTAATTTGCAGTTACACTACAAGCTATAGACAAAAAGTACTACTAACTACATCAACAAGATATTTCATGACCATGGACTATTTTTTCCAACTTTGCTAAGGTGGGCTCCATTCTGCTATTCCATCTCGCAACGTCTGAGAGTGTGCTGCCATTCAATGAGCTTGAATCACACGTTCCTATCAGACATTCTACCCATTTTTGCAAATCTATAAAAATAATAGTATTTTTTTGTAAATTCTTGTATCGAAAAATAATTACTCAAAAAGCCACAGTATTGTTAAAAGTAGCTTTCCCTCAGTAAAACTACTGAAAAACGAAGTTTTATTAGTAGCATCCCTAATTTTTGCTTCTCCCCAACACTGTGTCTATGGTATGAGTGCTCGCATTTGCCAAAGTTGCTGTCAGCTTACCTTCTCTTGGTACTGCCTGCGTGAGGAGTCCAGTGACTGAATGAGCGCTGTGGCATGACCCACGAACATGGCGTAGCAGGTCGCTCCAACGATCATGCTGAGGATGGTAAGCCACACGTCCGTCATGCCCACAGGTGGGTACATGCCATATCCGATGCAGAGCATATGACTCATGGCCTTGAAGAGGGCGTAGGAGTACTGCTGACCCCACGTATGGTTCTGTAAGGGAGACAGACAAGCCAGAGGCCGTGACACGGGGCCCCCACGGGCTCCTTGCAGGAGGACATGACGGGAAAGGTCAGTTTGAACTCACACACACACGTCCACACACGCACGCCGCGCAGAGGCTACACACCACCTCAGGCGCCCTCGGCCGGTGCCCCATAATGTGGCATTCACAGACCAGTGCGCAAAACCTGTTAAGTATGCAGCAAAATTCAAATTCTTCAGCTGAATGGATGAACAGTCACCTAAACGCACTCCTGTGTGAGCTGGAGCAGGGGGACGCTGGGGTAAAAAAGCACAGGAATGGGAAATGAAAATGTGAATGAACTGGGGCTCAGAGACGTGAGAGTTCTGCAGAGAGGAATAGAGTCAGAAAGACAGTCATATGGGAAAAATAGATATTTTGAGATATTTTATAAAACAAACAAAAACAATTGGCAGAATAATATATTTAAATATCATATAAACAGTAGTCAAAGAATGTAGGTAATATATTTGAATAATTAGGAATTATTGTTTCATTACAATCATGAAATGTACATTTGTTTTCAGAAAATATTTATTTTACCATTTTATATTTCAAAATAAGGATGGTGATAAAGCTTGTAGCCAGCCAATGCAAATTTCCAATTGCATGACTATGGAAATTTATGTTAGAATCAAGTGCTACAATAAATTAGCATACACACACAGTATCAAGTGCTACAATAATTTAGCATTAATTGTTTATTTGAATTCATTATAATTGGTGATTGCTGTAGAAAAGATGTGATGCAACATAATATGATTAAACTCTAAATAAAATATACTTGTAGTGCCTCCAATGTGTTCATGTATATGTCTTCATGAGCCTTGCAGCCTCTTCCAGCTCGAATATATTTTTAGCTGTATGAGAGGACGTGAAATTTCACTGTGGCTCTGAATTGTGAATAAATTGGCCCTTTCCTTTGGATCAGTGTGGAAGTCCATGTGGAATCAATATTGTCTCTCTCCTGAGCAGACGTGTCCAAATTGCTTTCAGACTCATTTCTACAGGGGCAAAGCCCTGAAAGAGTGCCTATTAGAGCTTTCAGAAAAAGGAGAGAAATGACGAAGCGGTGTGATAATGGCAGAGCCGTGTTAGGAGAAGCCAGGCAAAATATAAAAGACAGCAGCCACCTCATCTGACCGTGTGTGACTGAGTCAGACCAGACGTGTAGATGCTGCTCAGGTAAGGTCCAGGCAAGCTGGAGCATTAATATTTTCTTAAGTGCAGAAACGCTGAGTGTTTGGACAGGTCCACCATATGACTAAACATCCTTTATTATGGATGTTATTCAGTAAATGCAAGCGTGCCAGGCTGAAAATAACATCCCAATCTGGCGGAAATGCCCTGTGCATGGTCACCTCCTCTACCACAGAGCTTATTATTACCAATGTGTGAGCTCTCTCTCTTTCTCTCTTTCTCTGTGCCCTACTTTTAGCTGCATGGCCTGTCTAACCGCTGATCTCATTGGGTATATTTTAGGGTGTTGTGGAAAATAATGACAGGTTACTAGTTTTTTAAAACAAACCATCCAAGCTTCCTTAATCTTTTTGAGCCATATTTTAGGAATTATTGCCATTCATAATCAGTAATAATGCCCTACGGTTATGGACACATGAAGAAAACTGTCCTAGCCACTTATTAAAGTCTCTCATATGTGACATTTTGGGCTGAAGAGGTTAATCGACTCCCAAAAGTTTCTTACTGAGTCCATAGTTGGCTAATATGGACCTCATCTTACGATTCAGGGTCATAGCTCAGGTGTTTCGCTGACTGGGTAATAGGGCTGTAAAGGGAACTCAATTACCAGGTGGAGAGTTCGTAATGAGAACAGACCCAATCTCCCTCTGGGTCCTGAGACGTGTACAGGGCCCTCTTCAAATGTCAGACCTCTTGACTTACAATAGGACAGAATTAAAGCACACTGAGGGTGCTCACTGCAAAATTATCAATATATTACTAATATTGAACTAGAGCCTTAAATAAATTGGCATTGCAGAAATCCCATCTTTTCTTGAAGACACACCAACAACTAGGAATGGGTGGCATTAACATTATTCTAATAGAATTCGTTTCGTTACATTTTGTAGAAAAGGGTTCACATGGATGTCACTGTGCTAACAAAATCTCTCTTCCACTAGACACTTTGAGGTACAAGGACTTTACCTCAAAGTATCTACTGTGCTGATCTGGATATAAAATTGAGAATTTCTGAACAACAGTTCAGATGGGATTTTGACCATATCAAATGAGCTTAGGAATGCACACACCTATAACAGTCAGCTAATAGTTACTTTTAATCATTAACTCATGTTGGTATTTTTAATAATTTAGGTAATCGTGTGTGCATTCCAGACTGCTAGCATACTTAACATATCAACATGGGGGTGTTGGTGACATAGTGGTTAGGACACTTATCTCTGGACCAAGAGGTCATGGGTTCAAATCCTATCTCCAGCAATACCATCACTGGGTCCTTGATCAAGACCTGTAACCTCAAGCTGCTCTCAGGTCCCCGAAATTAGAAAAAATGGATGTTGTTCTGGATAAGAGGGTCCGTTAAATCCTGTAAATAAAACATACCTAGGGCAATGACAGCCAAGAACTAAATGGCTGAAACTTTTACATTTCCTCAATGTGACTTTCTCAAAATGTGGCAGACTGGTTGTGTTTCATCCTTTCATCCTTATAAGGTCTATAGTACTTGTGGCAACAAGCATTGTCAGCACCGACTCTAGTCACATGCAAGCAAACTTTTAAGCATTTAATTCTCTCCGCCATCATCATTCAAATCAGGGACTGGCACTCGCACACAGAATCTGTAAGAGAGCTCCTTACTCTTTCGGGAACAGCGAAAATGTGTCATAGATAAATGACTTAATCAGTAACGGAGCTGGTCAGATAAAAAGTGTGAGATAATTTTTGTGTAGAAATAATACATCTATTTTCTTAATTTCTCCAGTACTGAAATCAGTGCCAAAATCGTCGTAGCTTATTATTACTCATGGCTTTAATCATTTCCCCCTGTTTAATACCCAGATTCAATACCCATCCCTAACATCAACGGAGTATTTGCTGACTCTTAGACAGAGCAAGCGAATACGTGCAGGAGATGTGTGTGGAAAAATACTCACCACCATCTTGTTTTTGGAGACCCAGCAGTCAGCAGGGAAGTCCTGAAGCATGGGCACCAAGAACTGAAGACAGCCGTCCCAGTGGCATAGCAACAACATCATGCCAATCAGGTTCACAATGCGCACCATGGCACTGGCCAGGTCGTAGGTCATGTGGAAAATCTGAGGAACAGATTCGAGATATGGTGATATATTCATAGGTTACGGATGTCTGACTGTAATTTTTACAAACTGAGCCTTAATAGAGTATTTTGCTGCACTTAAAAAACTGATGCCTAAGATCAAGATACAAATATGAAGAGCTGAAGGCTAGATTTATCTGTTTTCATCAAATGAGATGCATTTTTAAAGTTGAGATGTACTGAAAAAAGCCTCAAACTTTATCCGCAGAACTAATGTGAGAAGCAACAACTATTAATATAATAAAATGACGGAAATAGGACTGAAATCAACTTAGCTAGCTTCTCAATATTCTTTCACTTTTTGTCTTTCCATGACTCTATAGGCTGATTTCTTTACTCATGGATTAAGCCTAGTTGTAGTACCAATGGAGATTCAAATTCAAAATCAGTCTAGGACTAGTATTTATCCTCGACTGGGAAATTGGCCCAAAACCTACTTTAAAAAAGTCATCGAAAATGAAAAGGACGCTTGTCCTTGTTTGTGTTTTGCCTTGAAAAATAATCAGTCTGGCCAGTCCTTGAAAAAAAGTGATGAGATTTTATTTTGGTCTGGGAGTAACTTTATAATTCATGCATTTATTTCATTCATTTTACAAAATGATTCACTCAGAAAACCTGATATATGTATTGTGCTATATAAATCCGATATATTCACAAGCATATATTCCATGCACAAATGTACAGTAGCTTTCGTTGTTACCTTAGTTCAGATGTAACATTATGTTTCACATTGTTATGACGCTACACATTATGCTGTTATGCTGATATTCTTTGTAGGATTGGAAGCTTTAAAACCTCAAGGTCACATTCCTGGTGGTGCCACATGGGCTGTGTCCTCTAATGGGTCAGTATACGTTTCCTCTAATCTGCTGGCCATTCTGGGGCACTGTGTTCTCATTCACAAACGAGCCTATGCATATAACGACCAGTTGCGCTTATATAATCACCGTCCATTTCTTTTTTACAGATGTTAGTAATGTCTCTGCTCGCTGAGTTTGTGTGTGTTTCTATGTCCATGCTTGTGTGTATTGGTGGGTACGCAGGTGCATGAGACTAATAATTTTGTATGTGTGTGTGAACGTGTGTGCCCATAAGTGTGTATGCACGTGCCTAAAACATTTATGGCCATGAGGCAAGAGAAAAGCCTGAGATTACAGTGAGCAGGGGGGTGAGGAGGCTCTATCAAATAACTAATATCCCCTCTTAAATTATGATAATAGACAGAAACCAGAGTTGATTCCCGTTTTTTTAATAAATGTGTGTGTGTGTGTGTGTGCGTGTGTGTGTGTATGACCAAGAGCGAAGACATTGAGAGCTGGCACGTTGATGAGGGCCAAGGTCGGCTAATCCTAATGAGAAATAGACCTTTGGGAGGCTCCCAGACAGCCCGGTGCAGGGTGCTGGGTGTTAACGGCCTTCACAATTTAAAGCTACTTAATCCCCCCGAGGCCTTGGCACGCACCGTTAACGGCATCTCTCCATATTAAAAGCCACTCAGCGCTCTTTAAAGAGCGGCACTTAAAAGCTTACGGCTGGGAGGGAAACTCACACTCTCTCTATTGTTATTAGGCAATAGCCAAACATTATGAATCAGAGTGACTAAGAGAGTCTCCTCTCTGCTCCCGTGCCAAGCCTCGCCACTGCCAATGTATGCGCCAAAAAATCACGTGTGGTCTATATTTGCAGCAGGAAACCTATAGTGTACATATCTCATCACAGCATTCAGCAACAAGATTCTTAAGTATGAAAGTCGAAAGGGGACACACTTCAACGTTATGTTGCTTCTCATTATCTCAAGATGATTATTTGCACTCTTGCACTTTCTTGTTTGATGAATGATCCTGTATGTTTGTGGCAATGCTGCTGACTACCTGACTAATCTAATTGACAATACTAATCATGTAAAGCTGATGACAATAAAGTAACCTGGAACCTTGAACATATTTTTTAAGTAATTTCCCTGACAGTAAAGCTGTAAATGTCTGAGCCTTCATCTCAAGGGATATACACTAATATGATAATTTTCCAGCACTGACAGACATACTGCTATTTCGACTTGTGACAGTCCATGACCAAAGTAAAATAAGAAGTGTTAGTTGAAGCTGATGCATTGGCAAGATGCAAAATCTTTTGCATAATCACGGGACCAAAATAAGTTGTGATCTCAAGACAACTATGTGTTGCTGGGTCATGATCACGAAAACATGATCTGTGTGAATCATCAGACGTACATATTCCCACAATTCAGCAAAAGAATAGTCCTGAACTCTTCAATACAGAAGTTGATAGACGAAGCAGGTCAACCTTATTTTACTGCTTGTTAACTTGAGATAACTTCTGATCTTGACATAACAAAAGTTGTCGAGTTGTTTGATCATCTTGAGGAAAACGAAAGTTGATTTTCTGAGTTCTTTTGCTCATGGTGTTGGCATAATAAAGGTTTCCTTCTCAAGATCACAAGTTATTTTTCTCATGATCTCAACATAAAGAAAGCTGTTTTCTTGAGACCACAAGTTATTTTTCTTGCGATCTCGAGATAATGAAAGACATTTTTTCAAGATCAAGTGACAGACACTGAAATGATAATTGTCTAGACATCCTACTATTTTCACGTGATAGTCCATGACCAAAGTAAAATCGGACGTGTTAGTTCATGCTGATGTTAGATAAGATACTAACCCTGTCAGGGGATGACGGGAGAAAATAAGTCATGACGTCAAGAAACCAATTTTGTCACCTTGAGATTATGAGAAAAATAACTCGAGTGATGTTGATGTATTATTGGTCCCTGTTCCAGCTCCATATGTTACAGTAGTGCTCCATGGACAGTCCAATAAAGATGTGATGACTGATGTGATGGGCAGCCATGAAGGCAGCTGAAAGGTCTGAGGGGTCACATCGCGACTCATAAAGTGTGCAGAAAACAGGAAGTTCCCCTCTTCTCGGATGAGAGGAGATGTCAAGCTAGAGAGAAAATATAACCTCTCTCCATCTCTCTGTCTCTCTCGCTCTCTCTGTCTTTCTCTCTCTCTCTGCATTTGTTGAAAGCGTTTAGCCCCGGGTGCATTTACATCATCTGAGTGTAGTCATCCGGCCGGCTGCGTCTTTCTCTCTAGATCTACCTGACACACACACACAAACATAGACACACTCTCTCTCTTTCTCTCTCCGCCTATTTGTTTGTGCAAAATGCCACATCCGCTTCTCCAACACCGTTGTGAACAATTTATCTGTGTGGAAAGCGACGCCACCCTACGTCAGCTCTTCCGCCTGGAAGTAAACCCATTCTGCATCCCTAACTAGCTGTGAAAGCATTTGCCGTATGCATTACATTATGAAGTGTTGCCCAAATGAAGTCACTGTGTGATTTATGCTCCTCCTGCATCATAAGCCATTAATATAATACAATACATAATTGCATATCAATTTTTAAAATCCTATTTTCCCCACATAATGTTGTGTAAACATTTAGATAACTGACATATATGTCATATATATATATATATATATATATATATATATATATATATATATATATATATATATATATATGTATATATACATATATATGACATATATATATGACAAATACATATATATATACATATATACATATATATATATATATATATATATATATATATATACATATATATATATATATGTAAGTGTGTGTGTGTGTGTTATTAGGTACTAATTAGGTACTTAAATGTAAAGATCTTAATTAAGCTAATTAAATGTAAAGGAATGTTTTAAAGTGGCAGTACTATTTAATCTAATCTTATTGAGTCACTAGATTATTTCCAAAATTTTAATACATAAGCACATGGTTACTGGTTTGCAACATATGCAATGCCATTGCAGTTTTGTTTTGAGTAGGGCATTCGTTAAAAGACAAGCTAAAAAATCCATATCCTCTGAATGCCACTTCTGCCAGCTAAAATACCAGCTGTTCCATCTGCTGTGTGATATTAACTGTCTCTCTGTGGCTTTGTTCTCCACTGTGCAGCGCTGATCTTCCTCCACCCCAGACTACAATGACGCTGCGCATATCAGCAGATAGAAAGTGTCATTAGCAGCTCTGGGTTTAACTAAAAGAGCGAGCCCCCCTTTCACTCTCTCGCTCGGCCATCTTCACTTCTAATAAATTAGTGGCTCTGCTCCAATAACAGAGAAAAAAAGCTGGCATGTCTGATATGGCGTTATTGTAAAGTCATTATTAACAGTTGGTGGAATTTGCTTGGATATGACTCTGTCCATAAAGCCACTCTATATGCTTAAAATATGTTTTATAAAACCTACTATAGCTAAAGTACACACCCCACACACACACCCACACACACACCACTTACTATCTTTGTGAAATAATGACTTTAATGACTAGATGTAAATAGTTTTACTAGCTAAAGTAACCTTAACCTCAGTAAACAATTTTTTTAAATTAAATCATTTTGTCCTTTCAAGTATCAGTCACAAAGTCATGGTTCAAATTACTGGGGGTATTGGGGGCGTCTGAACCCCCCGATCAAGACCCAAACCAGATACACAGGTTTTACTTTTATTCAAACCTCAGTTAGAGCTAACTAGGGGTGGGAATTGATAAGATTTTATCAAGATCAATGCCATTGTAAATTCTGCCTATTAATCAAATTCCTTATCAATTGTTATCGATTCCTAAGTAGTTTTTTGAGTGAGGAAAAAGTAGTTTTACACAGTGTTCTGCACCAGAAGCAACCAATTTATTTTCCCCAAAATGATGTCTGCACAAGACTGTGAACATGAACACATTCTTATTCACATTCATAGTTTTTATTATGCAGAGACATTCCATTGTTTAGTACTATGAAGAAAAATAAGGTTAGTGCCAGGTGGAAACACTTCGCTATCCATTTGAAATCCATCTGGATATAGAATAAAAGTATTTGATCACAAATAATGCATTATTCTATATTTAATCTCTACTAATTTCTAACATTACAGAATGGCAAATTGGCAGTTTTTGAGCAGTTGGACTGATTTTGGCCTATAACTCATTTTTGACTAATTTCCGGGAGAGAAGTACATTTTTGCCATGAGGGCATTCATGGTGTCATGATTTCTCGTGGTTGAAGGTCAAGTCGCAGAGAGTGTGATGTAATGTATTGCAAAGCAAATCTTAGGGAAAACCAGAAAACTTTGTGCTGGGAAATTAGAGAATCATTAAGAAGAATCGATAACGTTGGAGGTGTACAATTCCGATGGACTTGATCAACTGTAACCGGTTCTAGGTCGGAACTGGTTTTCGATGTCCACCCCTAGAGCCAAACTTGGAGAGGAAAAACAACTCCACGATAGACAAAGGCATTAGAGTGTAGCTTAAGACAATACTAAATGAGAATAGGAAGCGTAAGACATGCCGCCCTCTGGTAAGTAATGCATGGTGGCAATGTGATGGGATTTGGCATCATATTTTAATACTTTAATACTTTAATACTGTATCTTGCAAAATAGTAGCAAAGTACTTTTATAGCAATACTTTAGTTCCTTTATTCAATTAGTGCTTAATCAGTGACTTTCAACTTTTACTAGAGGAATCTTTACTAGTATAAGTTCAGATACTTATTGTTGTTTACTTTCTAAGACCAGATTACAGAGCAGACTAGGCATTAAGAGCACTGTTCTGATGGAAAGCATATGTTCTAATGAACATATTTCAGAATATGTTGTAATGGAATCAGTGAAGCACGAACACAGTACTTTTCACAGTACAGTTTCTCATGATATCAGGAAATGTTGGAATTCTCCATTTGTCAAACAAAGAATTTTGGCAGATTCCAGTTGACCAGGTTCAGAAACCAGCCATGCTGTGTAGAGTTGGAGTGGATGATGAAGTTAAAACCTAAACAAACAGACATTGTGTCTCTCTCAGTGGTGAAAATGCCAGCCTAGGCTGGGGAGCGCATCAATGACAACGCAACTGCTGGCAACTGTCACTGTTAGTAATGAAGATAAACGCTGAGTGTGATTGATCCACGTGGGCAATATTACTCACACAGAGAGCAACAAATGCGTGTGTAAGAACAGCTTCAAATGCAACATGCTGCTCTCCCAACACTATCAATGACAGATGTATCGTCTGGTTGTCATATGTTGCCGTTCTCTTTGCGTATGCCGCCTTATTACTAGTCTAATAGGTAAAGACAAACATAACTTGGCTTCCATTTGTAAACATTTTTGAGAGGCTGCGTCCCAATGTAAATGCATTCCAATAACATATCTATCATTGTAGAGCAATTTAAGGCAGCGTGGAACAACTTCCTCACAGAGGCAACCTGCTCCTGTGCATCGCTTTTAGTGCTAATTGTGATTGCTCAGTACCAGGTACTCTCAGCACTCTTCATTTCTTCTTTGTTTATTCTTCTTCTTCCCATTTTTTTGGTTTCTTTATCTCCTTCCACAGTATTTGCCATAGAGACACTATTCATGACTTAAACCTTTCAGCTCATTGAGCAAACCAGGTGTAATGCATTTCTTTTCAGGAGCGTAACTGCAACCCTCTTTGGTCTTCCTTTTAGGCAAAAAAAAATTAGTTCCCTCCACTAAGGCTTTCATTAACTACTTTGGGGGAATAAAGGATTTGAGTGCTGTACTTAAGTCCAGTTTTTGAGTATCTGTACTTCATTTGATTAGTATATATTTTGAATACTTATGACTTTCACTTCACTACATTTGAAAGACAAATACCGTACTTTTTACTTTGCTACATTTCTATCAAGGTTCTCATTCTTCATTAGTTTCAAATCTGTGGATAAAGTGGACGTTATTCCCCCTTTTCTAAAATGTGACTGGATTTTTGGCAGGTGACAGTCTATCAGTAATCAGTAGGGTTACACCACGCCTGTAGACTGTAACTACAAAACCAAGTTCAGACGGTTCTGCTGTCTTTTGTCTCGCTTAAAACATTGTTGCTGTTAGAAAGTGATGAAGCTAGAGGTGCAGACCTGGTTTTAAACGGGTTGGAATGTTAAGTTTATTTTCTGAGCAGGCTGCATTTACAGCTATTGCACTGTCCTCCTGATTAACATACACGTATATGTGTGCACACACTGCCAGAGCTGTTTCGGACAGAACACTACCATGCAGTTTTGTGGGGGTGTGTAGTCTTACTATTAATTACAAAAAAAACACCTAAGGACTGGTTTTCTTTCTCAGTTTGTGTTGTGCTTCATTCTGTAACATCCTACCAATTCCTTATTCTACATATTCTACAAGCTAATCAGAGGCTATAGGTATTGTAAGTGTTGTGGCAATAACAATGCATGAAAGAAGAAAAACTTTAAATACTTTTAAAGTTTAAATACAAAAACTTTAAATGCATTTTTTAAAGCATGGACTTCAGTACTTTAACCTAAGTAAAAAATTTAACTTTACGATTTTATAACTTTAGTAACATTTAACTAGTGGTATCTGTACTTCACGTAAGTAATGAAGTTAGCTACATTGCCCACCTCTGATCGCCATCAAGGAGAATTGAGCTAGTATTATCTTCTTAAAGATAATACTTCTAAAATTAAAAAGTAAATTAAATTACAATCATAAAAAATATGCAGTAAGAAAAAATGTGATACAATGAAGATGTATGCTGTTATACTTCGCATCTTACATTAGACTGGCCTGTTGTATGTAATGTTTTACTAGATGTTTCTGGCATTATACTTGTTCGAGGACCATATGGACAGACGTGGGGGGAGTTTGGGCTCAGCCAAAGAAACTTCCACAGCTGAGTCGGAACAGCCGCATGTTGGATTACATATTATTTATGTAAGAGTTTTTTAAGACAGCTCGCTGAGCGTATTAATATCACACAAGGCAGATTTTCCTTCTGAAGGACTCATCACTTCGACTGCCAAATGTCTTTGTGTGGCCCATAATACACTATTCAAGTCTTTCTTCATCCGCTGGTTATCTCAAACAAACCAGAGTGTGACCACGGTGCCGGGTCACTGTGAAAATTCATACGGTTAAAAAAAGCGGCTCACTGGTGACAATCCTGCATTCACGGGTACGTGAACGCGCTAAGAATTGAAGTGGCGACCTGCCGGCTTTGAGAGACACACTTTGGCACAGGAGTGCCCAGGGACCGTTTGGGCATATCGGATCACTCCCACAAAATCCAGCACACATCCAGTGGGGAAGCCTAAGCCATAAATCTGAACGTTCCCAGATGCCGATATTAATAGAGATGTGACTCCACACAATAAACAAATGCAGATGTTCCTGCCTCCAAAGCTCCCAGTGCCGAGATCAAGCTGCTTTATGTAATTGTCTATCGTGGCAATGCACGCCAAACATCGCCCCTCAGAAGATGCAAAAACATCTTCAGCAAGAGGTTGGTTAAGACGTTAAAGCGCTATTGGCCTGTCGGAAGCTACTTCATCTGGTTAAACTCGTCCCTCTATTAAGCCCTGAACTCTGATTCTTAAAGCGCAGCTTGGGTTGGACAACCACGGCAGGGATAAGCGATGACATCACACGCATCTGGTGCGGCGGGCCTTCTCCGTTCGTCATTAGTGTTTCATTGGAATTTAATCTAATAACATGCTGACTAATTCAATTCCTGTTCATGTCTGTCTGTAGGGCTGAGTTCAGAGGAGCAGGACGTCCAGCCAGCGTCGTACTTTGACCGAGAGTGAAATATAAGCGTTGGGGTGAAGTGCTGGACAGAACGGATGGAAAGTGGAGAGAATGTGACTGCCTCGCTGATGCCGTGACCTTTGGCCTTTAGTAATGGAAAAGACGAACTGTGTAGCAAATAGGATGTTTCTATCTTTGTCGGTTTAATACATTTGTACAGAGATTGAAACTGCTTGCTGATATTTACATTTGCAAAGTTTTTCTCAGGTTTAACACTGAAGGCACATAATATATTAACCTGTCACCCCCACACAATAATATTTAGTTTATTTGTTACTCTTCAGTGCTCCTCATTTTAGGGTTTTTGGGGCTGTTTCCCAGCATCGACCCCCAAAAAACTAATACATTCCATGTCCAGATGAGGTTAAGTAAATTTGCATAATGAGAAGACTAAACTGAATGGAAAACTGAAGGCAAAAGCAGAGGATGTTGACAGAAGTAAACATAGATTGGCAGCATTACAGAAATAATGCCCTGGCCTTAAAGGAGTTCAATGTGACAGTTTGTGAAAGAAAACCTTGCCGTGCTGAAGCCACAAACAGATCTCTCACAAAGGGTCAGACTCTACTGAATTACTAAACATGTAGTATTTTCCCTTTTTCATAAAATTAAAGCAATATCGTTAAAATGCCATAAATGTAAATATATTGACCTTTTTCATTCTTTATTGATCTTTAATGGTACAGTACTGTGCAAAAGTTTTAGACAGGTGTGAAAAAATGCTGTAAACAAAGAATGCTTTCAGAAATATAAATAATGATTTTTTATTTTTATCAATTTACAAAATGCAAAGTGAGCGAACAAAAGAAAAATCTAAATCAAATCAATATTTGGTGTTACTACCTTTTGCCTTTAAACCAGCATCAGTTCTTATAGGTACACTTACACAAATTCAGGGATTTTGTAGGATTATAGTCATTATATTATTTTGTAGTCATTACATTATTTTGTAGGATTATAGGATTATAGATCTGTGGTCAGTTCTCCAAGATGTTTGGAACAACCTACCAGCCGAGTTCCTTCAAAAACTGTGTGAAAGTGTACCTAGAAGAATTGATGCTGTTTTGAAGGCAAAGGGTGGTCACATCAAATATGTGACCCTCCACGGCAAAACCAGTCGCTTGTCGCAAATATCCGAAATTGAGTTATTATGTTTTCATGAAAGTGCATAAATCAACCTTCAAAACGATACCTATATCGAATGAACTGGACGACATATGACTGAGATATCAACATTCAAAGGAGTCAGGTTTCTCCTGTCACGCCAAGTGAGAAACGGGGAAATCTGCCTTTGAAGTCGACTACCGACGTAGCACTCACAGACATTTGGTGTTTGTATTTACGGTAGCCTACGCTGCATTCACAGCCACACGGATAGCCTACCTGCGTTAGGTTAACTGAACTCGGGAGACGAAGATGGATTCTGGAGAAATATCTTCACGTAAATATTGAAGTAGAGCGGTCAAAACAGAAACTTCTAACATTCCGCTGGAATTGAATTCCTCACCTCAAGAAAGTCACGTTTTTAGGATGGAAAGGGTAAGTTTTTCAGCTAAATTTATTCACAACAGTACAGTATAGACTTTCCACTGTTTCAAAACACTAAAAACAAAAAATCCAAAATTTTACCCCACGCAACATAAACACTCGTTTTTCTCGGAAACCTCCGTTGCCACAAATGACTGGTTTTGCCGTGGAGGGTCACATATTGATTTGATTTAGATTTCTCTTTTGTTCATTCACTGCATTTTGTTGATTGTTGAAAATAAATGATTAACACTTCCATTTTTGAAAGCATTCTTTGTTTACAGCATTTTTTAACACCTGCCTAAAACATTTGCACAGTACTGTACATTAATGCAAACCTGCTGGAGATTTAGTCATTGATTTGGATATTGGTAGCAGATAGTCAATCCACCCCATGAACGGAAGGTTGCCAGCACTGCTCCCCGGGGACTGCCCATGTCAGCTGCTCACTGCTCAATCATGGGTGGGTCAAAAGGTCATATTTCGTTGTGGTGCACTGTGTGCTATGCTGTAGTGTGTTAATAATCTTTTTCTTTCCTGTAGTTTTAGTCTAATTTGAGGGAATAGTTTTGAAAAAATCAATTTTTAGGCAACCACCGCAGAGCTTCATGTCTCCCTATTTCACTGCTGTATAAATGGCAAATATGAGCTCACTGGTGCATGCAGAGCCTGTATCTGTCAAATTAATCCATTCCAAATACATTTGCTAATAAGCATCAAAACTCCAATTAGCTTGTATTTTCCCCAATTCTCTCCTAAACAGCAACATTTTACTGTGATATAAAATACACAGAACATCTGAATCTCTGTCAAAATTATCACCACTAATTAGGGAGTTGTAATGCCGAGATTTAGTGGGGAATAACTCGGGCTGCAGCACGTTAATGGGCTGAATTTTGTGACATGCCATCAGGAAGCCCAATGTGTCCTGAGTAAATGAAGCCCCAGCTGGGTAGGAAGGCTTCACTTAGCACTCTGCACCTTTGAGATCCTCTTGCAGGATTCACCTAGAGATGTGGGAACATTTCTAATTATTGCTTTAATTACACTCCCACAGTTCCCCTAGGGGCAGAGGCAAAATTACCCACTAATATTAGCTCGCTCCCTCAGCATATTCATTTTTTTATTCCTAAACTGAAATGTGTCATGCTTACATTTACTTACACAAAACTGTCTGTAGAACATTCTGTCTGCATTTGTAAAACCAGGAGATCCAATTCCATGCAATAAATGGTCATATTTTTTTAGGATGGAAAACTTCTCACCCACATTCATGCAATATGGCTTTAAAAGGAAAATATGTTATTCTGATCTTGTCATTTTTCTTTCATTTTTTCTAAGGGAATGCCTGAAATACTAAAGTATCATTTTAGAGTGCAATAAGATCTCATTGTAAATTTGACTGTGCTCTATCCTGATTTATCACATACGTAGAAAAGAAAAAGTTCGACCATTCTGTCCAAAAGAGAACATTCATCACACCTTCTGTGTTAACATACAGCATCGCTGTTATCCTATGGCCAGGTGTGGTCTTTAATTTAAATAAAGAATAAAACCAACAAGCACTTGAACTAAAGGGCAGCAACCTGGAGACAACACACACACTTACCAGTACACAACACACACACACACAACAGGAGACAAATAGTAGAAGCTGGCTTAAATGGAGAGTTACTAAACAGACCATAGAATTAACAGGCAAGAGCAATAAAAACTCAAATGGGGTCAGAAGTGACCAGGCAGCGGAAGAATGGCCACAACTGTGAAAACTACATACACATTTGCTGTACAGTAAGAAGAAAAACAACAAGGAATCTAACTACTGCTGAATACTGAATCTAATGAGCTGAACTCTGACCATCGACTGATTTCAATATGTTCCTCAAAGTGATCCTCATCACAACCGTAAACTTAAAGCCATTGTACAGCTAATTGGCGTCACTGTGATGGAGACACATGACACCTCCCTCAGATTCAGAAAAAAAATTACTTGCAGACATTTATTCTACATGTAGATTGGGACAAAGCCTCCAACTTGCAGAGAACCTGCAAACACTGCTAGCAAAATGGAATGACAACAGCAAGTGCTAGAGGACTCAACACACCAAGAGTATCAACCCTTTTTTATTTCTGCGCCAATTTCTACAATTTGATTCTATCTCCCCACAATAGCAACTTGTGAATGTGTGGGATCACGTAGAATACATGTTGGAGACACAATAAAGACGTCAGACAGCAATTATAACTGGTTCACTTTGGATTTATCAGAGACAATCAAAGCTATTGGAACTGTGAACCTAGTTGTGGAAAACTGGTTAAAACTGGAGGAGCTTTTTATGAGAAGCCACTTGTGATGGATTCTGAATTTGACAGAAGAGGCAAACAGACTGTTTTCATGTTCTGCTGTAGTAGTGGATCATCAACGTTTTCCATAGTCATATTTGACATGCGGTAACCTCCAAAATACATTCTTTCTCAGGAAAAACGTAATACGTTTCAGTCTCAGACTGTGGTCGGGAAAGGCCAGAATTTGTTCAACACCAATACTGATACCTGTGCTTCAGGTCATACCATGTAGTTTCGATAACAGTGTAATCAGCTGTCAGTGGTCATAATGTTAAGGCTGATCTATCTATTTTCCCAATTTTCCTTATTCAAATCAAACCATGAGGGCACAAGGTTGAATACTGTTGCAGCTCAGCTGTTATCCGGCCTTTAATTTTATTATTTGTATTCTGTATTGCATTGTACTTTCAACACCTTTGTTATTGATTATACTTTTCCCCCTGGCTAGCACAGGGGACTGATATTTAAGAGACTTTGAGTCAGAACCTCTTTCGAACCTAAACTGTGTTATAGTAAAACATCCTACCTCCTCCCATTGGTGGATGTAGCGTATGAGCCTGGACAGCCTCAGCAGCCGCAAAAGACTCAGAATCTTTGTAAAGCGGACAATTCGGAGGGCACGGGCCGTTTTGTAGAAATCCGAATCGATCCGTGTCTCCACAATCAGAAAGATGTAGTCCACGGGGATGGAGGAGATGAAATCCACCACGAACCAGGAGCGCAGATACGTGATCTTAATCTGCTGAGGGTCCAGGATAATCTCGGTGTTGTCTTCCTTCACGATGCCCGTGCGGAAGTTGAGCACCAGGTCCATGAGGAAGAAGGTGTCAGAGACGACGTTAAAGACGATCCATGGCGGAGTGTGTTCGTCCTTAAAGAAGGTGATGCCAACGGGAATAATGATCAGGTTACCCACCATCAGCAGTAACATGGTGAGATCCCAGTAGAACCTGGCCACGGAGGACAGCAGAGGAGGGCATTTGAGGGACAGAGACAGAGACAGAAAGTGGGGGAGAGAGAGAATCAATTCTCACTGCTGGGAAAGCAATTATTTCTTTAAATGGTAATTAGAATGGCATTTAATATTAATACTTTATCAATCACAAACATAACAATAAAGTTGCAATCAAGCAACAGTTTCGCCGACTGCTTAGCATAAAACCTTTTCAGTCGTGCATTCTTTCATCAGCATTTCTTCCACTTTTATTGTCTTTGTGGTTTTCCTTTCCACTTGGTGTAATTATGTGCATGCACTTCATACGCTGTACATACCAATAAAATCTAATGAGTAAATTAGATTATACTGTTTATGCACAGAACACACAAAGCATTAAGAGCATTGAATTGCAAATGTGGAATTTGCCTGTTCCATATAAACAATGAAATAGACAATAATTCGATATATTCTGCGTTGCACATTCCTTAACGTCTCTACACATCACCAACAATAAAATACGGCACACAGGGCTCTGATGGTAAACTAAATGGAGGTTAGAGATAAATTACTATACAAGCCCAACCACTATCATACCCAAGGTCTGTGTGTGTGTGTTAAATTGCTCCCTTGTCCCGGTAGGTAATTGAATCCTGATTGGTTGTGTAGTGTAGTGAGCTGATGTATTCTGGCTGCACAGTACAGAATGTGAGAAGACAAAGGGCGTCCGAAAGGTCAAAAGATCATCAGTGACCTGTGGGTCTGTGTGATTTAGACTTTAGAGCTTTAAAACACAATTAAATGCAAAAACCAGGAAGACAACCCTTAACGCGCTGGGGCGAACGTTTGGAAGCAACTGTTTGCCCTCTTTATTTAGGAAGAACTGTCAGCTATTTGTGGACAGAATCTCACTACACTGAATAAACACTAATTACAGTGGAAATTACACACACAGTTGCCTTAGATGCTTGAGCTGCATTGTTGGATGGATTAGCACGATTACACACACACACACACACACACACAGACACACAAAGCTCTGACAGTAATTGGAATTCTTCAAAGTAACAGGGGTATCCACTCTCTCAGATCCCTGTCAGCCTACGTTATATTTAGCACAACGTTCTTGACACTATTTGCTCCTGTTGCGATTTTAAACCCGAGAGGGCGGCACACGTTCCTAAGACAACGCCGTGCTCACCGCTAATGACACTTGTTCATCCAGCCTCACTGTTCCACTGCATTGTGCAGTGTCACAGACCCTGGGAGCACAGATTAAACACACACCCACACATATACGTACACACACACTAAGACTAAGCAGGTCTGCGGCCACTGAAGACGTCTGATAAGTCATAATGGATGTGCTGTTACTCCCTGCTGTTCTATCTCTGTGTCTGACAGTTCTACCGGACATACAGTACACAAACATACACAGCTGTATACATAAATCCAGAGAGACTTAGGAGGAGCTTCTATCTTCACGCCATAAGAACTGTATGCGTATTTGTTCATTCTGCAACAAAGCACATTGCACTTTAAATACATAGTTTCTACCGTAATGGCCTGTTTACACATATGCACATATTTTTTCATAAATACACATTTTTATACGTTTGTGACTTTCACTTTACACATATCTACAGAATCCAGCGTTTTGAGAAATCTTCACCTTGGAGAGCGTTTAAAAAAATATGCATTTGAGGTGGCTAAAACTCTGTTTACATGTAAACGAAGGGCCCGAACATATTTTAAAAAATGCCTTCATGAAAATATCCACATACATGTAAACAGGCCCTAAATGTATGCATGGACATGGCTAAATTAACATTATATGGATAATTACAGTCCAGCATGTTTTAGTGAATTTGCCCATGTAATATATGTTCTTACGTGTACAGAGGCATCTCCACTTGATGTATTATTATGCAGTATTTTGAATAATACTTTTAAAGAGTGCCTCTTACAGAAATGGTGAAAAGAAAGACAAGTGTGTCTCTCTATTCTTTTCTTTAAAAGTCTAATGATGACTTATAGTGGACCGTAAGTGGTATAACTGGACAGCACTGGTCATCACACAGAAAGTGTGTTTGTTTCTTGACTGATGCTACTATGCTCACAGTCATGTAAAAAGCATGCATATGTGTATAGCACACCACCAGGGGCTTGCAGCCTTACAATCACACACACACCCGCACCCACGCACACACACAAGATACAGGAAGAGTTTCAGCCTATCAGTTCTGTCCTCTACACTTCTGATATTGCACCTTAATGGAGGTCACTTCACCTAAAGCATGCAGAGATCCATCCACTGTGTTTTATTATGCACCGGTAACTTGACATAGAAGAGCACTGCTCTAAAAATACAGCATACTCTGTGTGTGTGTGTGTGTGTGTGTGTGTGTGTCCATGTATTTATCGCATTGTGGGGACCTGTTTGTCCCTAAAATCACTTTTATCTGTTTTTTTGGGCTTTGTGGAGACATTTGAGGAGAAATGACTTTATAGAAAATGTGCTTGATTTATTTGAGAAACTAAAAGAGGTAAAAGATGTGCTTTTGGTTAATGAGGTTAAGGTTAGGGTTAGGATTAAGTGTAGGTGTAAAATTATGTACTTTAGTCATTATGGGAGTCTATGGAAAGACCTCACAAAGATAGTAATACAAGACTGTGTGTGTGTGTGTTGGGAGTGGGATAGGTGTGGGTATGACAGTGTTTGTATGCCTGTTTATTACTTCACCTTCATCTGTTAAGTTTTAGTTATTTTGCAAATTGCACATTGTCATTTTCTACTTCTAGCTTAGGATTTATAGTTAATTTATATATTGCCGCTGCTGGGCAGAAACCTCATATATGTCCATTTTTGCTTTTTTAAAATTGTTTGTGATAAAACAATTCTATTGGTCAGTTTTCATGGTCTGACAGTTTTATATTACACACAAGTATACTGTATGACCGTATCTTACAATGTGATACCAATTTTGACGAAGCAATGTTTATATATTTAAAATATACACTATTTCCTAAAAAAAATCATTTTGGACATAAAAGGACAGCGACAATATGAATATTCTATCACCCCCATTTGTGCTCTGTAAAAACTGGAGCCACATCGTCTTGTCTCTCTGTATGCTTGTATACAGCTGAGATGACAAAGTTTACTCTGACTTTGACATATGCAATTAAATATTTTGAATTAAAGTTGTGATGGATTCTGAGAGACTACACAGGGACTCTCAAGCTGAACTGATAAACAGAAAAAAATCCCAAATAAGTCTTTTTTTAGGATTTAGATGATATACTTTACATTATAAAAATACAAATAATTAAAAAAATCAAATGACTAGTCATTGCAAATTTAAGTGAGTGATTATTTGTCATTGTGAACACACCACAGCACAGCATATAATGCACCACAACTTCTGGCTTTAACCCATTCGTGAAGTAGCAGTGGGCAGCTTTTGGCAGTGTTACCTTTACCGGTTTGGGACTTGAACCAGTGACCCTCCGATCATGTGGCCAACTCTCTAATCATTATGCTACCAACTGCCCCGAAGATGTCTTTCACTAAAACTGTACTATGTGTAGACCATGAATCAGGCAAGTTTTCCTTTTGTATAAAGCAGAATAAAAGCTGAAGCATGACATGTTTTATTTCTTTTCTCTTACTTTACATTACACGTTCTACGGTGTGACTATTGCACATGCCCACATCACCCTGACTCTACATGGTGCAGCTGTAGTGAAATGTATCTCAAATAATAATGGAGAAAAAACAGGCACACACCCACTACACACACACACATCCTGCATCTCAGTCAGCTCCTCTCTGTGGACACGCTCGCTGACATTTCTGTGCTCCTCCACAGAGAGACAGATAGTAGCAGAGAGACACAGAGCTGTTTCCCAGAGAGCCCTGAGAGCACGTCTGTGACATGTTTTCACCTTCTGAGAGCCTTCAGCTACACGATAAACCTCTCAAACACACACTCACACACACACACTCACACATACACACACACACTCTCCTCTGCATGCATGCACATGCAGCCTTGCCCTTTGGCCAAACCATCAACATGAAAACATGGTATTGACACAAATACTGTGGAGGGTGAGTAAAGGCTAACGCAGGATGGGTGCGTGTGTGGCGTGAGAGAGCGGAAAAAAGAAGAGACAGAAGGAGGAGAGAGAGAGAGAGAGAGAGAGAGAGAGAGAGAGAGAGAGGGATGGAGAGAGATAGCAAGGGAGGGAGATAGAAAAAGATGGAGGAAGACGGGGGTAAGAGAGAGAGACTAAAAGAGACAGAGACAGAATGAGAGAAAGACAGAAAGGGAACGAAAGAGGAGGATGAGAGAGAGAGAGAGAGAGAGAGAGAGGCAGACAGAGACAAAGACAGAGAAGGAGAAGGAAAGAAAGAAAGGAAAAGAAAGAGACAGAGAGGGCAATGGAAAGGAAGATAAAGAGTGAGACAGAGACAGACAGAAAGAGAAAGAAAGATGAGGAGAAAGAGAAAGAGGGAGAAAGACAGAGTAAAGGAGAGAGCTGGTGGGGGAGTAAAGGAGAGAGCTGGTGAGAAAAAGAGGGAGGGAGGGATATACAGAGAGAGAGAGAGAGAGAGAGAGAGAGAGAGAGAGAGGGAGAAAGACAGAAACGAAGGGTGGGGAGAAAGAAAATGAGAGAGAGGGAGGGAGAAGGAGAAAGAGAGAGGAACAGAGAAAGATCAAGTAAGAGATATATAGAAAAAGAGAGAGAAAGGGAGAGAGAGTGGGGGACCAGAGATACAGAAAGAGAGCAAGAGAAAGAAAGAAAGAAAGAAAGAGAGAGAAGAGATATAAAGAAGAGAGAGGAGAAAGAGAGGGAACAGAGAGAGATACAGGGACAAATAGGGTGGAGGAGAGGGAAAATGAGAGAGAAATACAGAGAGAAAGGGGGAGGGGGTTAAAGGATGGCACAGACAGGTTGTCTGCCATTTAAAGGTGTACAGACAGGAAGGCACTCCCCTTCAATCTACCCCATCCTGACTGAATGAGGGCAGTGTGTGTGTGTGTGTGTGTGTTTTCATGCTCACACCATCACTCTGATTGTAACTGTGAGTGACTGAGCGGAATCTGCTCATTTATGAATGTAAATGAAGAGAAGCCGCCCCTCTCATGAATAACGCAACTCCTTACACTTGTTGCTTGGTTAGTGGCTTGTTGTTTGTTTGTTTGTGAGGTTGTTGTTTGTTTGAGGAATCCTCTTCAGAAGTGCTGATGTCCCATCTGCCTGTGAATAATGCCTCCAGTCACATCACAGAGAGAGAGAGAGAAAGAGAGGAAGAGTGAGGGAGAAAGAGAAAGGGCGGCAGAGGAAGATGGAGAGGGAGGAAGAAAGGAAGAAAAAGAGACATCGCGGATGCTGTCTCATGTCATATTAGAGAGGAACAGCGTAACGTGCCGGTACGAATTAGTCTTCTCCAGTGCATCCTGTCTCACAGAGTGGAACTCAGCTACAGGAGAGGGACACTGAACAGTTGGCCTCTGTGTGTGTGTGTGTGTGTGAGTGTGTGTGTTTATATTTATATTAGGGGTGTGACAAGACACTCAGCTTGACGAAACAATACATGGTTGGGTTCACAAGACTGAGGCGAGACAAATTTTTTAAAGAAGACTTCAATGATGAAACATATGACTAGAATATGGCCTTTCATCTGACTGAAAGACATAAAAAGCACTTTACGAGACAGCGTTTCACCTTTACCAGAAATATTGTCACATATTATTGTCACAAGATTGTGTGCATTTAGAAACTCAACTGACTGGAATCTCTCTTGTATGATTCCTCAAGCATATCTTCACACCATTACTGTGCATCAGCTTCTAACTGCTAACTGAAGTTTAAATAATCTAATTAAATAATCAGATTGTACATTACAAAATTAACATGTTAATTAAAATGCCTGCGTAATCCCTGCGTAAAATGTAAAGATTTTGGGAACATTAGGAGATACAATTAGACTCAGATACTGGCTGATAAAATTCTACCGAAATGTTCATTTAACTTCCGATTTGTCTGGCAAAATGGGCAGAGTTGAGCACGTACAGACGTTCAGACGTAAGATTTTTCTGGTGAAAGTCCCTGAATTGTGGCACAAAAATAAAGCCATACTATTTCACAACACTATATGCTTTAATATCACAAGATATACTATATATATATATAGAGAGAGAGAGAGAGAGAGACAGGGTTAGGTTAAAAATACTGAGGGTAAAAATACTTTATTTGAAAAGAAGTAATCCTTCTAGAATTGGGATGAATTGTAGAGAAGTGTATCTGCTTAGAACATAAAAATAATATTTTATTTAAAAAATGTTTGATCATAATTTTTTCATTAATTTAATAAATGACTGAATAGCCTCTGTTCTTCAACTTCATCCAAGAAAAACATGGCATTAGCACATATTAACATTATTTAGTGAGAGGATCCCATTAGGAACAGAGGCCTCCACTTGTTCCATGCATTTGACTCCTATAAGTGTTACGTATTGGAGATGATGTAACTCTTTTCTCATATTTCATAAACTCTCCTTGTTCACGTCTGTACACCCGCAGTGGATATCAGCTGTGTTTGACTACTTGTTATGAGTCACATCTTCCTTATTGTTTTTTGGCACTGTGATTGTATGCTGTGTCTGGATGTGTGTCTATTTTTTCTTCTTTTTTTACTATAGATGCTAGAGCTGCTTAGTGTATTGTTTCAGCATCGTCATGGTGATGGACTAAGCATAAACTGTGTCAAGTGGAACTCGCATAAACTGGTGTTTATTGACAAATATTGTTGTCCAAATAAGATGCCTATTCTCTCTCTCTCTCTCTCTCTCTCTCTCTCTCTCTCTGTGTGTATGGTACTGGCAGCAGTCTAATTCAGGTTTTCATTCTACACCCCATACAGACTCTGGTCATGAAATCCAGTCCATATTCCAGATCAGACACTCAGTGATTAGATCACATCATCTGAGTGCTAGTCATGTGACTTCATTGCTTCCTGCATAAATGCTCCTGTGTTTAGTGCTTAATCTTTTCAAAGTATTGACTTTTTCTCTCTTATTGTCCGTCTGTTTGCCTTTTATTTTTTGACTTGTTGAACTCTTTTTTGAATAAACATTTTGCCTGTCATTTTTTTGGGCTTGTTGTCTTGTTCAAATAATTTGGAACCCTGTGTCAGTGAGATTGACATGAGTGAGTGATTGTCATTTTGAATGGAATCAACTCCCTAACCTTTACCGACTGCCCCAGATTATTCATTTGCTGTTGTCTGACTTACGTTACCCATAGTAGTCATTTTGTAAAATATGCTTCTTTGGATTCCATCCCTCCATGACCTCCATGCTGACAGTTCTCCCGTGTTCCATAAGCTCACCTCAGGTCAGTAAAGATCAGAATTACTCATTGCAACGCATTATAAGCACATAGAACTAAAAATCTATTTCCTTTTGGACAGCTGCTGAATTTGAAGAACAGAGAGAAAGAAAATCTGGATAAACATTTACTTTCTGAAACTAAACACTGCTGATGTGGAAAACTGCCATTGCCTAGAAGCATAAACACAAAGAGAAACAGAGAGAAGTGTTGTGCTGTGACTTCACTTCGCTCTCCTAATTAAAAGACTTCTAAAAATAATGTAAATACAATGAGTTGTGTTTGTTTTGTGGAGGGAGGAAAAAGAATGATTAAGTTTTCTCTGGGGATCCCATCATCCCACATCATAGTATGAGCAAGGACACATGCGCACAGAGGACAGGAGTATTCCCTCGCTATCCTATCCATTTCTCACACTTTCACTGTGCTGCACCTAATATATGCATATAGGATTACACTTAGACACTTTGCAAACACACACACACTAACACACACTCCTCCTAACTATTATCTTCCACTAGCAGGAGATGTAATCAGTAAATGTATGGAGCCATATGAAAGCTGCTCTGACCTACTCAGACATATGGGTGCAGGGGTCAGAGAGGGAAAGAGAGAGAGAGAAAGAGAGGGTCAGTGATAAAGAGAAAGCACAGGAGTTTAGGAAGGGTGTGCGATAAAGGAAAAAGGCAGATAGCACAAGACAGAAAAATGCAACGTGAGATATAAATGTGCACACGGGGAAAGCTGATAGCAGAGGGCACAAACATTCAGGATAACAGAGAGAGAGAGACTCTTCTGTTTTCTGTGTCACTTCATGGATTAACTCGAGGAAAAAAAGTGCATTTTTCTGACTTTCGCCTCCTCCCCCCAAAAATAATGCCCAAATTGATGCTGCTTTAAGAGAAGCAGTTTATACAAAACCCCCGTAGTAAGAAGTTGTTTTCAGCATGAGATAAAATAAAACATGACAGGAAATGTAGGACGAGGTGCCGCGTGCTGCTGTTTTGCGCTGGTCTGCGTGAGACAGCGAGAGTCGGGGCTTAGCAGCCCAGTTAAACTGGACAGCAAGGAAATGTCCTGTGTGGTGTTACATTGGTAGCGTCTGGGATGATTACAGTCAGTGAAAGTAAGAAGTAGAACGACAGTAGAATGAGCTCAGCAGTCCTCCTGTACCTACAGATTACAATGAACAGGGGTCTCCCTGGCATGTGTTTATTTATTCATTATCAGAATCATATGCAACAATTCTATTGTCTGTTAAGGGTGTGATGGATTCCGAGTGACTACACAGAGATTCCCAAGTTAAACTAGGGTATGTATATTTAATGGATATCACAAATAACAGTGATTAAATGCTGCGTTTTTTTAAATCTAAGTGTGACCCTGTCCTCTTGAGCTTTATCCAAGAAGCTTAAACCATAGTAAATAATGTTCTGTCAAACAGACTCCTCATGTACTCATCATCAACCAGGAGGACGAGCATCTCTCTCTTTCTGTTTGATTCATTCTGAAGTGGAGCTGATATATTTACCACTTGTCCAAAGGACAGTAATCACACTTATCTGCTGGTGAAACAGGAGTGCACACGCACAAAACCCAGATGCAAAAGCACACTTTCAGACTGTGTTACATAAATGTGAGAGTTGTGAATGAGAAGACAGGGCTGTGCGTCCTCCTGGAGAGATTACAAATTGATATTTCCTGACGACAGAGAGGAACGCAGAAGGACAGAAAAATCCGTATAATATTGAAAAAATACTTTAGTTAAAACATCCAGAGGGAGTGGACGCACTGTGCCAGGAGTGGCTGAAACAGATTTTTCCCATTATCAAAATTCAAATGTCATATCAATCAATGTGATCCACAGATGGATTAAGCAGCTGCGTGACGCCACACGCCTCCACCAACCTGCTTATGACATTCCACTGTCACATCTCACCTGGCACCACCACACCTGTACGTCCAAGCAAATACCTGGAAATCTCACAGACGGGTATAAGCAGTGTGTCCCATACACACACACCCCCAAAGCAGAAAGGACGCAAAAGCACACACACACATCAATGTTCCAAACAGACAGAGCTCGCCGCTGTCCTGCTTTCTGTTTTCTCTCTTCCATGAGAGTGTGTCTAGGTCACCCAGCCGGCATTATTTCAATCACTCCACCGCTGTGTCCCTCTATCCTCTGCTCTCTTTCTCTCTATCCCTCCATCACCTCCCCATCCCTCCTCCATTAAATAAATTGTGTTGTAATAATCTCTTCTGATGTGTCCTCCTAATATTGGTGGATGGACACGACAGCCTTTTTTTTTATTACCCCACTTTTAGTCCATCCTGGCCACTCCATAATCCTGTGCTTTACCTTTGGTAAATTACAGAGAGAGAGAGATGCACTACTTCAGGACTTAAATATTTTAAATAATAAATTTGCTATTATTCCATCTATAACAAACCCAATTAAAAAGGTGTGCTGTGTCATACATGCTATAGTGAGTATGTCATTTGCAGTTCAAACATGCAGTTATACCTACTGCACTGGACTGTGGTCAGGCAGTTGAGCACTTTACACTTCTCTGATTTTCTCTTTCATTTCCAAATGAAGCAGCAGTCAACACAAGCATGGGTCCGTCAGAGCCAAACAAATCAATAGAGTAATGCAGCCAGCAATCAACTGCAATCAAAACCTAGTGAGAGGATCGCACACTGTCATTTGATCTACAAGTCAAGTGTGTGTGTGTGTCTGTGTGCCCATGTGAGTCTGTACAGTAGTCTGTCTCAGCATCAAAGTGCAAAAAACAGCTGTGAGCTGTTAGTGAGCCATCAGTCCCTGACTGAAGACCATGATGCAGAAAAACAGATTCTTCAGTATACTATTAGTGATACTAGTAAAGAGAAGAAGTTTAAGGCCACTTTTACTGAAAAACCTCTAGGTCTGCAGTTTTGCGGGAAAAATAAATATAGCACAGCTCCACTGGTGCAACACCACAGGCTCATCTTCTCACCTCACTTCTCAGGCTCATCTTCTCACTCCTTTTAAAATGTTATATATATAACATTTTAAAAGGAGTGAAGGAGGGAAGTCTGAGCCGTTCTTTTGTAACTTTATCTAAGAAACCTTCAATCGGAGTAAATTACAAAAACACAGAGCTCCTACTAGATTAGTTGCAAAAAAGAGAACCAAGACTCTTTTCGCAATAAAACAGTAGCATGATCATTTGATTAGTCTTACTTGTCATTACACTTCCCGATTAATAAACTTTCTCCCTCTGCCTTAATAATGCTGAAACGATTGGAACAATGGCATTTGGAACAGCAAAAACTTCACATCGCTCAGACTGGAGGTGAGAAGAACAACCAGACAGAAAGTAATCAAGTCCACACAACTGTAGCATAATGTTCACTTTCATACAGACTTACACTAAGCTGAAGTTACCATATCAGTTACGATGTTTGTATAGACCAGATACATCAAATGATGCCAAATCTTTTAAAAACCAAGTTGTAAATTGAACATTTAAAATGAAAATGAAGCATTTAAAATTTTATAACATAATATTGTCATTACAGCTAATTGTCGTGATGTTAGCTAACAAACTAGCTTAAGGTTCTTTTTTATTTTTTCATTACTCTCACATGTTCACGGATGTGTACTTATGTCAATGTTTATTTGCCACTTCCTGCCTGCTGCTGGTGTAGTTTTGATAATCCAGAAAACATTTTTGAGAGGGTAAGTACAAAAACATGGGCTTCTCTCTCAGACGCTGTGAGTGTCTAATGGAAGCAAAGTGTAAAACCCTAATGTGCATTCTGTATTCTAAATCTGTTCTACTTCCCTTTAATGTATTCCACTGGAACCAAAGAAGAGAGGGAGAAAAATCAACCCGGGAGAGATGGCTGCTTCCTTGCTGCTCTCTCAATTTCTCTTTCTTTTCTGTCTCTCTCTCTATCTTTTTTTTTTTTTTTAATGCAGAGGTAAGTCCCTTTGGGGAAACAGGGCTGGTTATGCGAGGGAAATAAAAGCCTAGTGGAAAAAAGCACAGTTTCTAAGAAAGAGTGAGAGTGAGTGTGTGAAAGAGAGAAAGGAAATGGTGGGAGGGAGGTAGAGGGGGAGACAGAGAAAGAACGATAGAGAGAGAAAGATAAAGATGAACAAACTTGAGGGATAGACAGGAAAAAAAGAGACTGAAAGACATGCACGCAGAGGAAGTGTGTGATAGATAAAGAGAAACGTTTTAACTAAAGATTTTTACAAAAAACCCTCTGCTTCTAAGGATCTACAGAGGAAATACAATTAGTACAACTCCGAAATGTCCATCGGGGCTTCACCACAAGCTCATCTTCTTGCCTTTGCCTTCACTTTTGGCACCTGCTTTGTTTTCCTCTCCTATTTTCTAACAAACAGTATGCAATGAGCTGCTTCACTCTCCAGATTTCTACATTCACTAGTGAGCGCTATAATGCTGGAAACAAGCCTATAGATGGATTATGATGCGATTCATAATCCCTGACAAGATGCTCCTCTCCCCACATCACATTATATTATACAATAGGTGATGTGAGACAGCATGCCGGATGTCTCCATTCATCTTCACGTGTAGCTCCAACTGTCTCCATCTTCGCTCCATTAAAAGTCCCAGATTCCCTTTCCACTTTTCAAATTCTCTGATAAAAACTTGTTTGCTATTCTACATTTCAGGTTGCCACCATGCCAACACACAATGTCTGCCGGGATTTCATAAACGAAGACCTCAATACAGCTGTACAATCGCCTTGTGAAATCTTCAATATCTGTCAGTGTCACCAAGAAACTGAGCCAACAAACATCTAATCAAGCAGCTTATCGCAGATACACACATGCACACACACTCACAAACCTTCTCTTTCCTTGTCTGACATAAGAGTATGGAGGCTGTCTTTTTCTTAAAAAAAAAAAGAGGAGTCAAAGCTAAACTAAAGGACATGGGATTCAAAAATGTAACAAAAATCGGTATCTACACGCTCAGTTAAATGCACTCAAAACTGATTTCCACTAAACTAAAGTGAAGTGCTTTCTTGTGCCGTTTTGACATTTCAGTTACTCTTATTAGCAGCTCCTATGTCCGATTCATGCTGTGCTGACAGAGCCACATTGAAGTAAATGTGACTTGTGAGAGGGCACTAACTACTCCTTACAACTATGATTGTTTCACAAAAAGGAAAAAACAAAACCTGGATTTTGGACTCTTACACTTTGGTTTTCATCTATGTATTCTTGTTGACTGTGTAGTTATTAATTCTCATCTTGTATCCTCACAAGGTTTGTTAAGGCTATGTAACTCAGCTAGCAGTAATTTGTTTAAACAGCAGCTGTTGGTTTGAGTTGAGATTTCCAAGTATGAAGAACAGATGTGGACTACAAAGTACTGATGAACATCGCTCTGGATTAGAGCGCCTGCTAAATGCAGTAAACATAAAGTCATTACATTTGTCTCTTGTTAGAGCTGCTGTGAGTACACGTTCCTCCCTATATAGAT
Organism: Distichodus sexfasciatus; assembly: GCA_032718565.1. NCBI lineage: Eukaryota > Metazoa > Chordata > Actinopteri > Characiformes > Distichodontidae > Distichodus > Distichodus sexfasciatus. The sequence goes on along the minus strand of JAVGVS010000160.1, from coordinate 97,796 downwards.
CAGTCTGAGACGCCATGATCTTGGCCAAGGCTACAGGCATATCAAGATATATTTCTACAATACAGATTATTCAGCAAATGTTGGTGAGCAGGAGGCCGACTTTAGTTGTAGATCTCAATTACGGAATCAAGCGAAAACAGAGAAGTCAGTAATTATGTGCATACATGTTAATTATGTGTTTGTCTGCATCCTTAACATTAAAGGTTACATTTGAGCTTCATATGGAAATCACAGGGCTGAATGTGATGAGGATGAGCGCACACTGGACTAATCTGGGCTGAATTTTGCCAAAAGCAACATCTTAAGATCATCTCAACCTTTAGAGAGAGTATAAAAAAGTGATGGACGTTCTGTCACATCAGAATAATCATTTGTCAGCGACACATTTGGAAGACTCATCCTGAGACTGAACAGGATAAAGATCTAGTAACTCTGAGAAAAAAAATCTCTCTCATTGACAATGCAGTGTTTACATCATGATGTGTTTTTGTCCCATCCTTCGTTCAGTTGCTCAGCTCCTTTTTTGACCTTGGTGTTATAGGTGGTAATTACTGAGGCAAATGTAGGTGGATATGAAGCTGCAATTAGTGGTGTGTGTACTGTGAAGAAGAGGAAGACATCAATACTGCCATCACTACTGCAGGAGGAAACATTAGGGAATAAATTAGAGGCTATAGAACATGTGAGCACAATAACATTTAAAAAAACAGATTATCTATTAGTTAATTGAGGTTTGCTGATGATACTTGTTTTGAAACCAATGTTTAAAATTCGATCCAAAGTGACAATCATTTCTTTTTTAAATCTCACGACACATTATTTTATAAATCATTTACATGATTTCATTTATATGGTTTAAATCTTCAAGCAAAATGAATTGAATAAAAATGTAAGCAAGTGCTGTAAATAACAAGAAAATCTTCTTAAACATTAGATCATATTTTAAAGAACAAACTGAAATTATTATGACATTTAAATACATGTCCTGTTACACTGATGGAATAACGTTTTGCCCAGATACTGTCTGAATGATATTTTGACAGTATTTTTCCAACTCGACTGGAACAGGCCCAGATCCCCCCACCGCTCGTGTTAGCACGCATGTAGCCTCCAGCACATGAGGGTATGAGTCTGCATTGCTGGACTCCTAAATCTGAGCATCTGGACTCTATACATCAAACACATGGAGTCAATGTCACCCTCAAGGACACAACATAATTAATAAAGAGGAGGAGAGTGTGGATGTGGATAAAAATTTAAACTGTGAACACACCTCTTTACATTATAAAAGCTTTTCCCATTAGATTCTATCTTGAATAGCACATCTGAAAAAGAAAAAAAAACTTTTTTTTGCTCTTGACACATTTATGAACTGTTCCTATTTTGATAGCAGTGTTTTGTTTGTTCAGAAAACGGCCTGACGCATGAGCAAACGTGACAAATTCCTCTTGCACCTATAATAACTGACTGCTTGAATAATTTCATTAACTCAGTGTCAGATGATATTAATCTCATGACTGTTTTCACTTCCACTGACCTAAAATTTCCAGAGATTTGCCTTTTCAGAGAAGATGCGTTACTCTCCTCCTCCTCCTGAATAAAATATTTGTATCCTCTCCCTAGGAAAGCAATTCCGGAAAATGTGAATGAGTTTCTAAGGCATCTGATGTCCCTTTCAGCACTGAATCTTTGCAGGAAAAGTGAACCTTACAGAACTCTTTATCTTCATTAGCACTCAGTGTGTCCTGTTCCTGTAAGTTTTTTTTAAAGGTATAATCAATAACACCTGTTACCTCATTTTACATGCCTTTACCTGAAATCGCTGTAGGGGTGAATGATCCAAAAGCCAGCCGATTTGACTCTCTCCTGCTCCCTTTCCACCGCCTTCTCGCTCCCAAACATTCGAAGGGAGAACTTGTTGACTCCCGGCTGCAGCATGGCTCCAAACTGCCTGTGCATGAAGCCCGCTTGGTAGTAGCGCTCGTCGTCCGGTAGGATCTGCTCGATGCCGTCCAGCTTGATAAAACCTGATGGTTCAGCGGCTGCTTGCTGCCCGAGTCCGAGTCCGGGCCCGGTTCCTCCCCCGCCGCCGCCCTGCGCGCCCTGCTCCGCTTCGCCACCGGCCGCGCCGCGGGGGCTCTCCGCGCTCGGGCTGGAGTCCGTCTCGCCGATGAGCCGCTTCTCCTCCGCTGACTCCGGTTCGTGGACGTGGCGGCTGGTGAGGGACGACAGGCTGCCTCGGAACCTTCGACAGTCCCCGTTCGAACTGGTTTTGACGGCTCTCCCGACGTCGGTCTCCATGAGCCCCGCGTCCGCGCCGCCCCGCGCCTCCACGGAGCCCGGAGACGGCAGCGGCTTCATCCTGATGCTCTTCCTCCGGGTGTCCTTGTCGCCCGCGTCCTCCCCGTCGCCCATGATCGGTCCGACGTGCTGGGGCAAGCTGTAGAGCCTTTTACGCATGGACGAATGTAACCTGTCCATCATGACATTGAAAGAGTGGCGCGATCAGTCCATAAATGCAGATTCGCCTCGTTTGTTCTCGCAACCGCCAATTGCCAAAGGCTCGGACTGAAGGCACTCTTCAGTCTGATCTCTGATCCCTGTGCCTACCTGCCTCGTACCCATGCACATGACAGCCGCGCGTGTGTTCCAGCATCACCTTCTCAGATGCTCGTATGCTCTCTGCCCTCCCGTACCCTCCGCTTCACCATTCCGCTCCTGTGGCGAGGCACCGAGACGCTCACTTCCATTAAGATAGCGGAAAGTCTGGCGAGGAAGCCGACAGAAGCCGCCTCACCATGACAGGGAAGGGGGTGGATGCGGAGACGGATGGAGACGTGGAGGAGATGCTAGGGGGAGGTCAAGGATAGTAAGGCAGGCGCCCTCGCCTCTACCCTCCACATCCCTATCGGTTAGCCATAATAAACAATGCCACGCAAACCAATAACCTCACATCAGTCGCCAAGACGCGCTGACATCACGGGCGTCCAGAGTCGCGATGCTCTCTGATCTCCTGAATATTCATGATGATGCTGATCTGTTGGGTTGCCATAGGAGCGAGGGCGGCAACAAGCTCAGCCCACTCGGGGTCTCTCTCTCTCTCAAACACACAGTCACACACACACACACACACAAGGCTTCCTCTTATTCCAACACATTGCCTATCACGTTTTAGCCCATTGTTTACGCACAAGACGCCTGACCACAAGTGGTTTAAATGCAAATGTGTCAGTGTAATCTAACATATACACATACATTATATATATATATATGTTATGTGTATGTATGTAAATATATGCTCAGAAGTCTTCAGGCACCCCTGGTTTCTTTATAATTTGTTGAGAAAGTGACGTTAAAAGTAAAGTTACTTAGTTCAATATGTGCATACATGCACAAGAAAGACTGTCTATAGGGAAGCTAAATATAAGAACAAATGGGTGGGTCTTTTAACCAATAGCCAGATGACAAAATATAATTATGTACACTGCTGGCCTGGATAAGTTCAATTTACTTTTCAAATTTTTTGGGGAAACCAGTTGCCGCAAAACATTAACATAACGTAGATATATTTTGTAGTAACAATTGTCTTGCCCAACTCTACTCAATATACTAAGGTAAATGCACAAAGGTCCCACTTAAAATCTATTGTAACAGCAAATGATTTGCCCAGTTACTCCACAAGTAAAATAAAATTAATAACATTTATAAGAAAACACAAAAATATTTATTTGAAAATACAAAAACACAAAAATATGCACAGTAATAGTGCACAACAGCAAACATGTTATTAATTTCCAATTAAAGTCCAGTTTTGGCACTTCCATGAGTGACAAGCAGGAGGTCAAGAAGTCAAGCTTGTATGTTAAACATACAGGAAGTTTAGGTAATCCATTCATTAGCTAAGTAAAACTATGGTAGTAAATAGAGAAAGATGTGTTAACATATTTGTATTATTTCTTTGTCAAACGCATTAAACTAACAATTTCGTTTAATTAACAAAAAACTAACAGACAATTACATGAAAAATATTTAAGCTTGAGTGTCAGATAATTAATCAAGCTGATTAACTTTAAAATACAATATCCTGTTTTTAAATTACGTGAAGAAATGAAAAAAGTGAAAAAGTCTGTTCCGCCCAGCAGTTCTTAACTCAACAATTTAATCAATCTAACTTAAAGCTAAATTAAAATGTGCACAGATAATTTAAATTAGATAATATTAATTATTATGTATAATAATTAATATTTAATGTATTATTATTAATAATAATATATTCATACCAAATTTGGTATGAAATATTAGGACAAATGTATAAATAAATTTTCCTGTGTGGTTGTCAAAATATTAATAATGGCGGCCCACATTACGAGCAAAACAGTTACTCCCCAAAATACGTAGTTATAAAAATCACGATTGTTTACAAACCCTCAGAAGAAGAAAAAAAAATTAAGACTGGACAAAATGGTTCAGCTGGTTTTAACCAAATCAGGTGGGCCTTCATACTGTGTTTCACACGTTAGACAAGCAGCTGAAAAGTCCATTCCGTCCGTTAGACACTGTTGAAATGGGATTAAACGTGAAAACCATTTTGCTTTTAATAAAAGAGAGATTAAATGAAGTCATACAACAACTCCTAAAACATCGTGCCGGATTGTTGCGTACTGCATGCTGCGACGGTGTAGTGGACTTTTTAGCAGAATCCAGTTTGTGCTGCAGAAGGAAGGGCTGTTGAATGTCGCTAACTGACAAACCTCAGGAAGCACCTCACAACCGGAAGCACTCGTTTTGAGTAACAAGTCATTCCAACCTTTTTTTTTAATTGAATAATAATCATTTAGGAGACAAAAATAGTGCAACAACATCGGGAAAAAAAAAAATTGATTAGCAGAAGGCCATTCTTGACATTAACATTATTAGTTCTAGCAACACTTTAATATACATACACAAGTCATTTAAACCTGAAACTGGTGCGAGCCGGAGCAAAACAGTGCGCGATTTCTTGTGTCCAGCGTAAGTTTTCCAGCGTACTTCCTGAAGTTTAGGCAATTGTAGCGTTTAATTTTTAAGCAGCGAAATGCAAGAAAAATCTCATTTGACACACAGACTTCCACAATTTCCAGACTAGAAACATTCTTTCCATTTATTTTTGTAGATATACCGTGTACGCCTTTAGTTTTTCGTCGACAGCCTATCGGAGAGAAAATCTAGGCGCTTGAGCGTTTGGCGTGAACTAGAAAGTCGTGGTCATTTTGTTCCCTCGATGACGGATGGTAACTACAGCGCAGATTTATTAAGCCGTAATCCAGATCAGCGGCGCCGGTGAAAATGTCAAAAGCGCGAACCAATTCTGTGTGGAAATTAAAACGCTATGGGCGCTTTTTAATGTTAAAAACAGCGAGTCGGGAAGTCTTCATGGAAAGGTAAATGTTACAAAAATTGTCGGCTGTCGCGCAACTCATTAAATGTGTTGTCTCACTGACACTTAGTACGAGCTTGTTATATGACTTAATATCTGTAAATCATGGACATACAATCATGCCTAGTTTGTAAGACAAAAATTTAATACACTCTTATCTCAGCTTATGTAGTGTCGCTTTTATAAAGTGAGATTTAATTGGGGCGACCAAAATTTGCCACACAAAACTAAGACGAGGGGTGTATTGGGAACGTTGTATCGTGTATTTGATTTCTGATTTCTTACGCATTCCAGCGCCCTGCTGAAGAGATGGACACTACAACATTCTGTAGGGGAAAACATTTTTGTTATGTTTGTCATGGGCATTTAGTTCAGTTGATGTGATTTCCTGCATTCGTGTGGATTTGGGGATGGCCTGCTGGAAATGTGCAATACTTAAATTAATTTAGATCCTGGCAGACATACGCCAGAGTAAATCTAAATGAGCATTCGGCTTTAGAGTGACCAACAAAAAGAAAACATCAAGTTTGAGCTTGGCTGCACCCACACTAGAAAACTACCGTAGATGACTGCCTATGTGCCTATAGACTAATTTATAGACCTTAATAGAAAACTTAATTTAAAGGTTAATAGTATAAATACTTCACATATTGGCCTACATATTACCATATTACATACCTGTCGGGGATACTTGTCTCGAACACCTTTCCTACTTCTTCTGACATCCTCTAGCCGAGTCCAGAGTCATTAGTTGTGCCACCTGCCATAGTAGAGTGTGTAAAGGAACGAACACCTCTATGCCAGTTCAACCAAGAACAAGGCATAATTAATTGATTGCGAGTGGCGTTGGTCAGATAAACAGTTTTTTATTTGACTTCTGATGTAATCAGACAGCATATCTACCTCTTCCACGGTTTTTGCACTGAAACTAACGTTTTAGTCTTGGCTAAATATTAATGCCAAATCAATTTGGCATTATGTACATAAATCTTACCCATGAGCTATTACTCTGTGGTGAATGTGAACGTCAGGGCTCATGATCTGACCAAAATGGATGGAAAAATACAGACTGCAGTTTAAGGGAAAACTGCAAATAAAAATAGAAAAAAAGTTGAAAGAACAGCTGTGTACCAAAACAAATTACTTCAGCATTTGCACATGAGAGTACATGAGACGTTTTTTAATGTGAGAAATGTTTGATTGTCTTAATGTATCCATGAATTATAACACCAAACACGACTTGTCTGGCTAACTACATGAGACGTAAGTAGGTTTCATTATGTATTCCTTTTTTCCAGTCGTAAAATATGCATACACACATACTTACATATTTTTTGCATACAATACTGTAAAAATGTCTTGATCCATCTGACAGCAGTTTGTTAAGCTTGCATGTAATCATGAATACATTAAGACCATCAAACATATTAAACACTAGAGTGTGTGTGCAAATATAATATCGATGTAATTGCTTTGCCCTAGGCTGTTTTTACAAGCAATGTACAATTAGCTTTTTCCTTTTTGTTTTTATTTATTTTAAGTAGGACTCTTGCGATAAATCTTGAATTGTAGTCTCGATTCACACCCACGTAATCTCATTTCTAAATGAGCTATTCTTCTAGGTTAGGCAGGTGGGATTATTTTGGCACTGTGTAAATTGTGAATGACCAAATTACAAATCCTCACACTAATGTTAAACAGGCGTTACTTGGTTTGGCTTCTCTGCCCTTTCAAAGCAGAGTGCTCACCCTCCGCCCATCTCAAAAAACTCTCCTAGCGTGTTTTACGTGCTTGTAGAAACAACGTGAAAGAACACTCAGCACCTACGTGTTTTGTTTTTCTCTAGTGAAAGTAATTTTGTGTTAGCATCCAGCAGAATCAGCTACAATGCCTGGTGCAAGGCTTACCCTTTGTCCGTGCGGAACCATAAGATGATAATAATAATAGCAGTGGCAAAAGGCGTTTTAAAAATGTTTGGTAATAAAGTAATTATTTACGCCGTATGTATGTAATATTCCTTACAAAACTACTGTTCAGTTAAATCTTTCCATTAATTACAGACAAAACTGGCTGATATATAACAACAACCAGAGTTCGACTCACAATACAGCTATTTACTATATTATTCCGGACGCACATCCATCGCATTATTGAGGCAGCTCCGAGTCGCGGCACAGGGGATTGTGAAATGAAAGTTCTGTCCCAAACGAGAAAATGTCTCATGATATATTGTATTTAATACATTGATCTTTCTACCACTATATTAGTGCTTCTGCCCTAATAACCGCCTCTCGCTTCAGAAAGATCCAAGTAGAATTTTATTTCTGTATAGCACTAGATCACAACAGAGTCATATGTCCCTTTATGAAACAAACTACATAGCCTTATGTTATTTATCTTCTTTACACAACAGCATGGCATTTCTGTCTACATCATCATATGGTTAGGATAGGGTTAGGGTAAACATTTCACTAAGATTTCAGTAAAACCGTGCAGAGAATCGTGATCTAAATTCTTATCAAGAAAATTGTGATTCACATTTTTTCCAGAATCGTGCAGCCCTACTACAAAGGATTATGAACTTTTTCTGATTTACTGCCATCATTTGACTACTTAATTCACACCAGCATCTTTTCAACTAACAGAGGCTGGTGTAACTTTTCAGTCATTCTTGTGGTGGTTTTTGTCAGAGTCAGAGGATGTGAGTGTGTACAATGAGACAGAAAGAATCATAAATCAGGACAGGGAAACACGCCGTCAAACAAGACATCCTTGAACACCGTCTACCATAGATATGAATCCATGGGGTCATAAATCACGTTATTTTTGACATAAAGTTAAGGATAATTACTACTAATGATAGATAGATTTCAGTTTAATGTTTTTCATTAAGCAGCTTGTTATGAGATACACAGATATGAATTTTATTTTTATGTCTTTACAAGTGTGCTGTATTCAGAAAAGATATTAGTTTGTGGTTTTGTGAGTTATGTGTGTGTGTGTTTTTAAAGGTCTTTGAGTCAAGTGAATGTACAGGAATACTGGAGCTGATGATATTGGAATCTGGTCATTTCCTTGTTGCTAGAGCTCAAGAGCTGCTGGTAAGGACTTCAGGGAATCTTGTTTAGTCTCTTAACAAAATCGGAGTAGTTGATGGAGGCCAATATTTTGGTTTCGACCAACTAAGGAAATGTGTTGCTTCAGATGACAAATAACCTATGTGTTAATTTGAGTTTAGGCTAAACTATGGATGGTGTTATATGTGTTATAAATTGGTTGCCACCAATACCCATGAGGGAGCATCTGGCAGCGTAACGGTTAGGGAATTGGCACTTTAGATTAGAAGGATGCTGGTTCAAGTCCCGAACCGGTAAAGATACCACTGAGGTACTAATGAACAAGGTACCTTCTATAAACACTGCTCCTGCGTGTCAGTTTCCTTCTGCTCCTTCAAGAATCGGTCAAACGCAGAGATCACATTTAACTGTGGTGCACTGTGCTGTGGTGTGTTTACAGTGACAAATAATCACTCACTCACTTAAATTCATGTAGCCTATAAGAAGGGTGACATGGTGCCAGTTCCAAGATGAAGTACTAATCCTCTGTGTTTCCACTGCACATTAATTGACTCATGGCCCAAAAAGTGACTGTAAGGCTCTACAGTGCTACGCACAACTATTGGCCTGAATCTGAGCTGTCTGAGCTGATGTCTGTCTAGGACTTAAGCAGTTTTCTTATATTTTTTAACAAAGATAACAATGCTACAGACCTACTGTCTTCTGTGTTAGAACGGTTGATTGCATGCTGAATGCCGTTAAAAAATTTTTTAAACATGACTTCAAAAGCAGCATATAAACACAAATCACATGTTAACTCACATCAGCATAGGTTCTTAAGAGACTTATGCAGTATTCAGTTCTCAAACCACTGGAAATTAGAGGCTTTTTCCTGGGGGCATTCAGCATTGGGTCTATGTCAGCATCAAAACCATCACTGCAGTACTTGAAGAGAAGTGTTGGAGTTCAGTCTGTGGAAAAGTATAAGCCATTTATTTAGAGCCACTCATTACAGCCTATTGATTTATTGAAAAATATCAATAGAAATCTCCTGTGCGTCTTCTGAATAGGCAAATGCTTAATTCCTTCTCAAGCTTCCTGTATATATTTCTGAAGGATTGCCACTCCATGTGATTGTAAGTGCTTCTGATATCCTCTAGTGATAGGCCAGATTTGTGGTCCTGCCTCTTGCTGACCAGGTGGGAAGGAGCCGAGGAGTGAAGACAGTTTTCATGCTGAGCCATAGTGCCATATATGGCATCCTGACCATTCAGGTCAAAGCCCTCGGTGCTTAGAGAGCCAAGAATAGTGACCATTGATATATTGACATCTGTAATCTTAATGCATGACATCTTTCAGCACTAGGGTGATGGAGAGAAGTTTGGCAGAACCTTTAAACATGGCTGAGACAGTGACTTGTAATGATTCTGAGTTGGGAAAAAAGGTTATGTCTGGAGGAAATGGGGAATGTGTCACAGACCAGAAAGTACAAATAATTTCAGGTTCAGATGAAGAGCTTGTTCACTCTACCTTATTATCCTGACCTACCTTATTATATATTAGATGTTCTCCCCTGGTTGTGTTGCAAAATCTTGTTTAAGTTTTGAGTTTTGGTAAATTCACGTAGTGTGGTTTTCTTATATCTTATGTCTGTGGTGTAATCGTTTACAAGGATGTGAAGAAATACTGAGGTCAATTGAATGACCTTTGCTTCAAAACAAAAAAAAAAGTTATTGTTGTGAAAGTTATCCGTTTATTAATCAAAGGTTAAAGGTAAACGTTAGGTAAATGTGTACAAAAGTAAATTTATTTTTAAAGTTTGTTTAAAAAATTGACCATGTTAATTTATTTGAAGGTCTTTTAAAAAGAAAATAATAATCATTTCTTTTGTTATTATATCTGAGAGTGCAGCATGTAAAACTTGGTTAAAGCCTTCTTCCAGCACTCTGTTTGGAGAGATGTGCTCCCTGGCATCATGCCATTCATGTTTTTGGAAAGCCGATTGTTGGCATCAGTGATGTGGCGAGGGTGAGATTACAAGCTTGTCCCTGTTCCTCTAGGTCTGGCATGGACCTAGACACTCAGCTCTCTGTTGAAACAGAGCCTCCTGCTGGAGTACAACTGTAATTTTAGCCTAGTCTCAGTGTAAATCTGCACACGTTGTAGTATTTTTCACACAGAACACTGTTCATTTGGTAATTTGGCTGTAAGGAGAAATCAGTGATTTGTACCAATTTATTTTTGAGATGTTAATAAATGCCAGAGTTGAAAAAAGTAATGGGTACAATAGACAGGAACCTCATCTTGCTGGTTTATATTTTAGGTGTAATCATCCCATGATTCATGATTTTCTTTAATTGTTCAGGAAGGATTCTCTCTTCTCAATGCTCAGAGTTTTTTGAAGATCCAACAGAAGTCAGACAGCCTACTGTTCCACATGACATTGCAGGTGGGAGTTAGGGGGAAAATGCATGTAGTCCTACATGTAATGTAATCTCTCTTCTCTCTTCGCCCAGGAGCAGACGGCCTGCTTGACTTTATAGTCTTTAAGAATCAACATTTATAGTAATAACCATTTCTGTGACCTCCAGTTAGTCCTAGAATCTGTCTGATTTACAAGGTCAAGCTACTTATCTCCACTGCAAGCTGTCTTTTTAGCTGCAACTTGTTGGCTTTGCTAGCTGTAGAATAGATGTAGGACAGACAGTCAGGATAAATGTAGACTGCTCTTGGTGGTGCCAGAGGGTAAGCAGGTGTATTAGTATTACTAATTTGTATCTAGCGTTATTTCAGGTTACACCCCACAGTGTGTTTGTGTGCTTCCACGTTTCCACAGGGTGAAAGTAGAATGATACGAGTGCAGTTTGATGGCTGTAGCAGGTCTGAAGCGGGGCATTTATGCGGGAAAGCAGTAGAGAGGCTTCAGGAATACCTGCCTGTTGGCACACAGGAGCAGCCTCTGCCCCCCCTTGCATCTCACAGCCAGCAAGAGCAGGTACTAGGACTAAACACCTAGGGCCAGTTTTCCAGACTATGATTAAGCATAAGCCTAGACTAGCTTTGAATTTCAGTGGAGAATCTTTATTGGTACTACAATTTTGTCTGAGACTAAACTTATTATGACTAAAGCCCATGTCCTGCTTAGCATCTTTAAAGCCAGACAGGCAATAGACTCTTGCACAAAAACTAAAAATATTGCCACACATTACATCTCAAAGTTTGGTACAAAAATATATGTGATTTTGTGATTTACATTTTGAATCTTTTCGCCAAGCCCTCTGATAAAATCTAAGCAGATTTCAACAGAGTTTATTGTGAGTGTGGTTAGAATGATGTCCACACAGATACAGTACAACGGTCCATCACTCACCTTCTCAAACAAATGCAGGTTTAGGTATTACCTGACATATTGTGTGTGTTTGCTAAGTAGCTGCTGCCTGTGATTAAACTGAGCATCATTTTTATGAGATGAGCACCTAAATAACACTAATAACATTTTTGCTGGTGAAGCCCCATTTCAAATTGGCAGATTAATTGTTAGAATAGGATTTATGATTTACAAATGAATTCCGTTGCTAAATTCTTGGTTCATTAATAATAATGCATATTTCATTATTCAGCTCTTCATAGTATCTGGGAGCCTGGTATGAGGATGCTGCTGTGTGATGTGTAACTGAGTAATAAATCCTACGTTTGCCGCTCTCACTAATTTTGGACTTTTCTGAACTTAGCATTTATATAATGTACAATTCTATAATGTATATTTATAGACAGTTAAGACACCAGTTTTTAAAAGGACAGTTATTGGAATATAGAAATGATCAAAGAGTCTAGATCTTCTAGAATAGTACAATGATAGCAGTTTTGTTGAGTCGTTAATTCCGTGTGTCAAACACTATTGTGCTGGTAGATTGTCCCACTTCAGGGATTTCTTGGCTCAGAAAAATTGAACATTTAAAAAGTCTGCGGATGATTCTGCTTTTAATGAGCCGAATCAGGGATGAGGGAGAGAGAAGTATAAACATTTATCATATGATTTCACAAGGTCAGGGTTTGCTGTGAAACATAAATCATGTTGCTTTGCGTCCACTAGATGGTGCCACAAGAACAATCTGCTCCAAGTGTCATCATGTGAAACTAGTCTTTACTTCAGTAATTAACCACCTATATGCAACATCAATGACATTTGTGGTCAAAAAATAAACATAAATATTCCCATCCTTGCCTTAAAATGTGTAAATGAAATATGGTGCATGACTGGGAGACAAAGCAGGATTTGAGATGTGTAGAAGAGATTGGAGTATTAAATAATGCATCAGTTTATTGATTGGTTTGGTAGCCCCTCAGTGTGAGACCTGAGACTATAATGAACCAGTCTGTTTCTGTGTTCTCTTAAGAATCCTGTAAAAACGCCAAAGGCCATTAGCAACGTTGCCCAGGAGTCTCTGTCCATCAAGCATCTTTCTCAGGTACTGCAGAAGACATGTTGCCTGTCATGAAATTCTTTTAAAATGTTTTTCCTAGGGTGAGTTGAAAGGGGGCTTGAAGTGAAACCGTTTTTGTCTTAGGTTGGATTGTCTAAACTCATTTATATGGGCGAGCTGGAGACAGGGATTTTGGGGTCGTTTTGTGACTTTACAGGTGAAGTAAACCAGACTACTATTTTGACAAGCATGACTTGAGAAGTGCACCTGAAACCCATAAAGTAACTGGAAACGTTAACTATAAACTCAAAATTTGGATAGAAGTATGCAGCAGGATGTCCAGTTAATTGATTAACAAGGTATTGTTTCTGCTACCATGCTGGACTGATCATTTAAGTGTCATTTTCAGGGACACTACCCTGTCCAGGCCTCACTGACCACTGCCGCAGAACGGATGATATTTGCCCTCAATAGCTATTTCGTGGTTGAAGGTATTCTGATGTCTGTGGACGTGACAGTATGGGAGCAGGATGTCACTTCCAGTTAAATTTGGGCATTCAGAGAGATCCCTGGAGCTTACTGCCACAAAAAAGAGCTATTTTTATTTGAAATGTATTTCCTTTGTCCGTAGTATTTCCTGGGTGAGCGTGGACTGTCCCTGCCGCTGGCATATCGCCAGGCCACTCTGCCCCCTGGTGATGTGGAGGCCCTATTGCGCCTGTGTCTGCTTGACTCTGGCTTCCCTGCTTTTGTAGAAGAGGTGGAGAACACACTGACTTCGCTCAGCAAGGACTGAGGCACACAAGCGACCCATACAAAAGCAGTCGTTCCCGATCTTTGTGATCTGTTTTCAAAATGTGCAGCTTAAGTGGAATGGTGCAAAACAATCCGGACAACACTCTCACTCTGATGTTTTTGGAGCCTTTATTTTAAAAAGGACAGTTGGTCTCACATATTATTGTAATGGCTTTAGCTCCATCAAGTGCCAACTTTACATATTGGTCCAGTTGCACCGCAACACACCGATACACCATTTTCTTTAGGAGGAGTAGTCATGCAACTACAGCAGTGCACTTATGCTATTCCTGCATCCTGATGATCCCACAACATTAAAGCTTAGTATGTGAAATTCATTAAAATCCAATGCTCCCCACCTTACAATTCTCAATAAATCTACTTAATATATATTGCATAGGATAATAGCCATGCTGTACAAGAATCATATTTGACTAAAAAGAACCATGGTTGGAGGACATAGAGAATAAAAAAAGATATATTCTTTGCTTTTTACAGATATGCTATTATAATATTTGACCACTTACAGCGCAACCTGTATGACATCTATATATCTCTATAAAATAAATAACAGTTATCCATTTCTTTATATTATTAATACATAGACAGTTCTCCATGATTAAATACTGCTCTGCCAGTCGAAGCTAGGCTCTTACGGTCTAGCTTTAGATAAAACACCTTTGTTTCGTTTCATGAACAGATGATAAACTGTACAAAGAAGTCAGTGAGCATGTCAGAAGTTTTTTTTTTTTCTCCATTTGAATTTCTTAAAAAACACACACACACACATAGGGTAATCCTTTTCGATGCAACACCACACAAATAATTAACAATAGAAAAGATGAACTGTAAGAAGGATATGTTACTGCATGCATTCGACATGATATGCGAGAATGAAAAAGGATCACCTCGGTAGGATGACATGATTAAACAGAAATCGAACAGTACGCAGAGTAAAAATAATGTGTGTACACCTTTTTTGAATGGATTTAGTCACCTGTGCCCACATGTACTCACATACCGTAAGACTGAATAAGGCATGCTTAAGACAGTCCTTGTAGTTCTGTTCTGCCAGTGTTATGCTGCTGTTTCATTCACCCAGTGAGGCAGGATATGCTTTATTAGAAATGGCCTGGAGCTTCTTCTCTCCTTGGATACCTTCATACGGTCAAGATGTGCAGTTAGTCTTCTGTAGAACAGCAAGCAGGGGGAAAAGTGTTAGAATGCAGGTTTCTGTGTAAAAACACTGTACCTTATCATTTTGCTGTTTTCTCTTTCTTCAGTTGATATTTGTAAAGGCTGTGTTGTTTAGGGTGAGTACATTATTGACATGTGCATATGGAAGTTTGGGAACTAGACTGTAGTATACTTTAGCCTTTACTGCATGCACTTGACTTTCTTCGTCCATCAGACCTAAACTGCCATTTCCATATGTTATATGATTCATTTATGCATTTGTGGCCAGCGTGCATGTGCAGTGCTGCTTTAAAGTCTTGCTATGAGTGTGTGTTGTTTCGCTATGCAGGTTACACACCGTGTAGTAGCCTGAAATAACCCATCTGATCTTTATACTGTGATGTTTATCTCTGAGAACTTGGCAAATGGCGTTTTAGCAAATATATCCTGCAGCCACGGTGTAACCCTTTTTTGGGAGAAATACTCACTTTACTAGGTCTGTTTGCTCAGTTGGTATTCCGCTGTCTCAGGTTTTTGTCTTTGTGGTTGTTAGTTGAATTTGTTTTCCTGGCAGAGGATTAAAAATATTGTGAATGCCTAATAAAAGCTTTATATTTTACAATGATTAACTGAGTTTTAGCCAATTAGTCTATATATAATGATTAGTTCAAAATTATACAGAATTTACTGAGAATATTTCCTTTGACTGAGGTCTCTGTAAGCGGATATAAGCAATAAAGCAGTCATCCATGCATGTTTTATGTGTTCATATGTTAGAGATAAATGAAAACTGCTTACACAGGTCCAGCTGGTTCATCATCTTCATTAGGAAAGGCAAATGTGAAAAGAAGGGAAAAATTACAAACTGAACAGAATATTCTAAACCCTTTGTTGTTTCAAGTATGTAATGGTGCCAAGCAGGTCATTTGTGAGATGGTTGTTTAAGGTTCTCTATTTATTGTGTAGCTTTATCATTCATGGCTGTCACTTTTATGACAAATTGCATTGCAAGCATCGTAACCCATTGAACCTTGAGCCAGCCAGGAATTCATATTAACAGAGCGGAAACCTAAAGAGTTAATTGACATACAACAACATCACTGCAATTGCAAACATGGCAGATGCAACAAAATTCATATCACTGTATATCTCCCAGCAGGAAGTGGAAAGTTCTAGCGTTGCATAACTCTTTCAGACACGGATGGAGTTGCATGGTTAGTGTGTGAGATCGTGAAAACAGATCATGCATTGACAGCCTGAGGGCGGCAGCATTCAACAGTGTCAAACAGGTTATGAGGTCACATTCTGACACAAGACAATATGGCTGCCAGACTACTACTAGCTGCCTAAACTCAGCTTAAATTACAGATGCATGACCAAGCCATTTCAAACACCAACCCCTTTCTGCCAAACTCTAGATAAGCTAGGAAAATGCCATCTCTAGATAAGCCACCCAAAACCGGCAGCTACCCTCTAATGAACACCTCAACATGTATCTGTAGGCTGTGTTGCTTCTATGCATAATTTCGAACATACACTGTATCAGAAATTAAACAGAAATCTTTTGAAAGATGATTTAAGGTCCCCAGCCCCAGGAGCGTTATGTCCTCGTCTCTGATTCTGTTGATAAGACCATGGCCAGATATAATCTACCTTAATCTACCCCACCCCCTTTCTCTTTCTCGTTTGGGCAAATCCTATTCATAGCACAGAGCTCCGTCTAAACCGTACACAGTGTACAGGCAAAAAAAAAAGATGAAATTACAGTTGTTTCCGTAGTCTGCATGTGCCACTCGGATCAAAGGAGCAAATATGTGTATCTTAATTTCAGCCTAATTCACATATGGGATTTAAAATCTAAGAATATGAGACTCGTTCTTTATTTACTTTTAATCTGTTGATTTAGAAATACAATATGAATCTACCTCAACAGTCACAATAATATTATGTTTTTACTTTTTTACTAGGGCTTTGCTTAGATTAAAAGATTTCTTAAACACAGAGACAGAAGCAGAAAATATGGGCCCGCTCCGTTTTTTTCCGTCACTGTTGTTGTGTTGTATCGCGTCACAAGCACAAAGCTGTACCTGCTGTTTCATAACAGACACAAAGACCGAGGCATTATAATTGCATACACCAATATCAAACATATTAGAGACACATACGTGTCCATCACCAACAATAAACAGCAGGTGGAGAATCTCCCAAATCTTGTTGTGCAAATCAAATGACTAAATAATCAAGAGTTGACGCTATGTTCTGGATGGACAGACGACAGAAGCTTAGATTTCTGAAGACATGCAAGTTCTCAAACTTACCACCAACAAAGATTACGATGCCATTTGCAAAAGGGGGAAACAAAGTAGTTTAAAACCATTAAAACGTCTACATAGAAATGATCCACAACTATAAGCCTTGATTAAATGTAAACTGCATGTATGAGCACAGTGCTATCTTATTTTACATGTAAAATGTATGCTGAAATCATTGTTTACTTTTTGCTTTCAGGGAAGCCTCCTGCATTTTTGAATATTTGTGTATGGATTGCAAAGCCATGGTGCTCCCTTTTCTCTAACACTCGTTTGTCAGACTGCGTTATCTACCAGTGGAGCTCAACTGGCCTCGTTTAGCCTTGCTGAGGGCACTGTGTGACCTCAAGATCTGACAAATGCAATATATGTCAACACAACCAGCTAGATATTTATTCATACATTTATTTGATCTGCTCTATTTGAAATTATAACTTGCAAAGATGACCATGAACTTGAATAATGTTACAACACAGTATTTGTCGCTGCATTTTGGGGGAAGGCAGGAACTGGCAGACGCTGGAGACCAGCAGGATTATGAAAGCTTTTCTACAACAGTGACACCACACACTCACACTAAGCGCTGTAAATCATCTTTATGGAGGTCTTATGGCTATAATGCTGGAAAACACCTCCATGCAGGTGCTTCTAAGATGCTTTATGCAAACTCTTGTTGATTACAGTGCTTAAAGGGTCAAACAGTGAATGGAAAGTCTTGTTGATCTTTAAGTGCATGATAAGGAAACATTCTCATACAAGTGTCATTATCGTGTCGTTGCCTTCTAAAGATGTTTAACTGTAAGCCTTCCTGTCTCTTCTATCTAGCAGTAATGTTCTCATTGTGTAAAATAATAAATTATCTGAGAACTTCTGGAATACATTTGAAATGCCAGACACCTGCACTGCCCACAGATATATAACCAAAGTCCTTCAGGGAGACTATTCTGGGCAGAAATTAAGGCAGTTGCTAAGCCGCGGGACCAGTTCTGAATTTTCAAACAGAGAGTAAGGCAAACAAAAGCCACATTAATGCTGTCTTTGCTTGCAGTGCTGCAATATCTATCATGTCCGTTGCCTAGAATGCTTTGTTCAAGCTGTAATGTTTCATGAAATATAAAGTGTGTCTGTGGACGGGGTTGTTATTTACGGCTTCGTATACAGAAGGCTTTTCTATACATATATAGTTTCAACATCATGTTTTCTTATATCTGGCCAAAAATGTCCTGTCTGTAATGTAATCTCATGTCTTTCTTTTTTTTTTCTTTAAAGGTATACTACCACAGTCCCAGTAAGCGATTCTAGATTAACTATAGTGAGAAAAGGCTGTTTGAACCAGATACAGATTACGGAGTACATCAAAACCAGGTCAACTTCAACCATTTTATTACTGATAACAACAATATTGATATAAAAGACTGAATGAATATGTTATAAATCATGTTATCGCTCCCTTTATGAGACATTATATCACAGAGCTGGTTTAAAGGGTAACTACAGACCACCCCTGGCTCTGAGATGCCCTAATGTGTAGCTGCAAAGGTCAAATTAACATGCATCTGTGCCTGGCTGCCAGCTTTTTTGAGACAGCCCTATGTTCCAGGGTCTGAATCACTGGTTGTGTCCTATTTACTGAGATTTCGTTTCATATTTTCTTTCTGCTTCTGTATCTACCAATACATGTGATTTCTATAGTATTCATATTTACAGTGCTCCCCATGATCTCTAATGGCAAAACTGACACTTAAGCTTAAGTGCTAACGAGTTCTTTCATGATGCAACCTGCAGCTGAAGTGCCCGCTCTCCAATCGAGCACCGGGTTAAGTGCGCTGAAGCACGGAGGTCAGAATTTCCCACTGGGGTTCCTCTGACTCAGCTGTCCTTATTATTCACCACCGCTTCTGTCCTTTTAATGCCCTCATTGGAATTATAAACAGTCCAATAAAGCCTCATATTGTTGAAGTACATTTTAAAATGTAATGGATATTGAGATAACACTTTCAAGCTCTGTATGCCGCCTGTAGAGATGCCCGTCTTACCGAACTGCTGTACATTTGGTGCTTCTGCATGCATAAATCTAGAACCTAGAAATGCTACAGTTGCTAGGTTGCTACATAATATGTGGTATTAACTAATTAACTCAAATTGCCACTTGCTACTTAACCAAAATTAAATGGTTAACAATAGGGATGCAACGGTACAGTGTGCCAACGGTTCGGTACGTATCACGGTTCTTGGGCCACGGTATCGGTACAGTTTCAGTACATTAATGTTATCTTAACTCTAACGTCCAGAAGGTTCCTTGTCTTTTCTATTTCTAGGGCTGAAACAATTATTCGGACAATTCGTTTACAAAAAAAAATCTGGAATCGAAGTTAAGTTTTTTTCACTTGTTAGAGTATGCACCACTTGTGTTTCACACAGACACTTATTATTGACGTTTTCAGTTGCGTGATCAAGGCAAGACCTGATCGCTCTGTATGTGAAGGTATTTGTGAGATATTCCATAAAATGAAGTAAATTAATGATAATATAAATATAAATAAATGATTAAAAAACCACATAAATGATATATTCGCGGTGTGAATGCGTTGTTTGTGAGTGTGCGCTCGTGAGCGCCATTACTCGCTAAAATGCTACAGTTCAGTCAAATCTCCCCCTTTATTACAGACTAACCCCATATTTGAGCTGATAACTACATTTCTCACAATCCCCTATGCGCTACTCAGCGCCACGTCACAATAATGGAATAAACGCTACAAAATACCAATAAATGGCTGTATTGTGAGTAGAACACTGGTTGTTGCTATTTTTCAGCTAAAATATGAGTTTTGTCTGTAATACAGGGGAGATTTGACTAAACTGGAGCGTTTTAGTGAGAGCCGTACTGCGCACGTGTTTACACAGGGTGTACCGAATGGTTCGGTGCAATACCGAAAACTGTTGCATTCCTAGTTAACAATGTGTTTTTTGAATGGAATGTGGCATAAGACACCACCCTGTGTTTGTACTAATAAGCTAATACTAGATGGGCTGCAAATTTTAGAGCCCTGCTTTAATGCCATGGCCTTGTGTGTTTGAAGAAACTGTGTCCATTTGTGTTTCAGATGATTAAAAAAAGTCTCCATTAACTAGAAAAAATGTCCTCAAATTTATCATATAACACATGCCAATGTTTGTTATAAAAGTTTTGAATATGTAGCTTTGCCTACCGTCCGGAACCTCGTCTGGCCTCTTGCGTTTCTCGTAGACTACGATGATGACCACTAGGATGATAATTTCAGCCAAGACACCCAGGAAAGGCCAGAGCGGGGCCAAGTGACTTCGCACCCGCAAAATCGTCACTGATTCTTTCGACCCGATGATGTTTGTGGCGTTGCAAACAAACTCGCCAGGGTCTGTGCTGATGTCAAGATTTATAATACTCAGTTCTGAGTAATTGTGCTTGCTGTTGATGAAGAAACGTCCAGTACTGTTGTCGATGTCCTGAAAAATGGGAAACGCAATAAAAGCACACTAAAAATGACGTCATGTAAAAATTATATTACAGCTTTTAGTTGTATCACATGTCTGTGTTTGTCCAGGTGATAGCATCATATCAGCACATTACATACCATGTATGATCCTTGGCCAATTCTTTTCCTCCATGTCCAGATGGGATGTGGGTACCCCACTGATTTGCAGTACAGGAGAGCGCTCTCTCCTTCCTTTTTATTCTCACTTCGTTTATGACCTATGATTTCAGGTGCCGCTGAATGGAAGAGAGCATTATTTACCTATTATTACGGGTGTAAATTTTGTATTTTGATGTGGTTAATCAATATAAATGGTAGACACATAATATATTTGAAATGGTCAGTCTTCGAAAGATAAAACATTTTACGAACGTGCACACCATATATTAAGTAAATAAATCTAACAGATCAATGTAAATTCACAGCAGAGAAATAAAATTAGATTAAATACAAAAAAGATATATGGTATAATATCGGTAAGATGTTATTGACATTTGATAATATTTTATTTAAAAAGTAATGATCATTTTTATTGTGCCCCTGGTTATACTTTTCAAACAACTCTTCTCTCATTATTATTTTTCTTTTACTGCTTTAATGTTCTGAGCACCAATTTTGCATCAGTATCTGGTAGTTCAGTTTAAGCTGCTATTATTTTCCATTACTAATTCATGACAAAGGAGAATAAAAAGCAGACAGAATTCCACACCAAAGCTTTGCCTAGATTACTGCCTACCCAGCTGGCAGTTAGCCTGCACCTCTTGGGCTGACTTTGGGACGACTTGGTTGTTTACTGTGGGTCCATCAGGATGATGGCAGTAAGTCAGGCTTATGATTAAGTGGCACAACCCTGAAATGAGTTGTGTGAATTGAGCAGGAGTCGCAGGTGATTAATTGCCATGACTGATGTGCAGCGATGCCAGATCTGAGTCGGCAGCTGAGGCTGGGCTGATCGTACTGTCCTCTGTAGGCCTAATTTACCATCTTAATTTCACATTTAATTTAATGTCACATTCACATGTTTTCCCAAGTTAAATCCTATATTTTACTGGAATTGTTTTAACTTGTATTGTTGATAGCATTCACCTCGTGATTGGAAGGTGGCCGGTTCTGTAGCACTGTATGCTGTGCTGTGGTGTGTTCACAATGACAAATAATCACTCACTTTCACTTTATGTATTTTGGTATTACATAGTTTCATGTCTTATATTTTAAGCTCCCTGAAATATAAATATTATATTTCTGTAGTAAACAGATGTAAGTATCAAATGAAATCGTTAAACATGGAAACGATTTAAAACCAGCCAGTGACTACATAAAACATTTCTAATTCAATTAAAGCCAGGGAGCGCCACCATGTAAGACCCCCCCAGTTTCCTTTTCAAATAAAATGCCTTGTTTGCCTGTGCTAAGCCATGTGTTAATTGAAAAGTAATTTAATTAGAATAAAAACATTAAAGTCACATTTTGGCTGCCACCCCCAAGTCTCCTTTTACACATTGCTTCAGAGCAAACAGATAGCTGCTGTAACCTTGTGCTAATCCCTAAAATTACGGTAATTCCTTCCATGCAATTAAGCAGGATCAGGAAGGGGCCTGGAGCGAGTGTTTTCGGCTGTGAACATGGAGGATGGGGTGGGTGTGGCCTACGATACGGGTGACATCACCCCTCTCTAATTATGGTGCACACGTGCCATCTGAGGATTGTGCGTATGTGTGTGAGTGTGCAGGGTTGGAACAGGATGACGAGCGGGAGCTTAGCCATGCATTATCCTCACACACTTCTCCCTCGACGATGAGTAAATCAGCCACCCTCTAAACAGATCCTTCTTTCCCCACTGTACCGTCTGATACTGGCCCGCCTCCAAATGCCGATCCCTAATGGATGTGTGTCTCTGAGCTCGTGATCATTGAAAGGAAGAGATAGGTAACGTTGGGGAGATGCTGATGGCGCTATTGGTATGCTATTTGTAGGGGGAAACCTCATCTGCCCTTCTTACTTTTCTCTAAACGGGAAGAGCGCATGTAAGCCATACAGAGAGGAAACTGGCGAAGTAGCAATATATGTTACAGAGACAAAATACTCTGACAACAGAGAACCTACAATTTACCAGAGTAAATTGCCCTCTCAGGTTGGTCCTGTATTTGATAAGGAATATTTACACACACACACAATATTTGCTTAAAATCTCTTATAATACTAAGTATCACACGAAAGAATTCTGGATTATGCGCACACAAAGCCGTGACGTATCTATTCACAACGGTGTGCATCTGAGGCAAATTATGCTGAAAAGCATTTGAAAAAAGCACAAATTTCTTACTGTCTGCCCAAAATTCATGTATACACAGGGCCAGATTATCATCGTGGACAATAAAGTCCTGCCATTAGAAACGGCTGGGAATGGATCCAGGCCTTAATCCCACCCCAGCACACAAGCCTCCATCTGTTCCCTCAGAGCTGAGAGCTGCACGGATAGAGGTGCCAAGGACATGAGAGCCTGGGGGTGGAGCGCAGGAGAGAGAGACTAGCCGAGCTGGCCTTAGCGCGTTCAACCTCAACACTTTTTGGGTAGTGGATTAGAAGGCCTCTGTCTTAGCCTCCTGCCTATAGATAGACTAGGATTTTAGCACATTTATGCTATATAAAGTATATTTTATAGTATTAGTATAGTATAGTATATAGTAAAATGCCATTTTCATTGAAATACATTTGGTCATCCCAACCTGTTAAAATTGAAGGTATTCCAGTAAATCATAAAAATACTAATTAAATGCCCTGTGCATAATTAAATGATTATGATGCTTTAAAACAGTGTTATATATTATTAGGTTCCTTTCTGTATAAGAAACATTTAAATAAACATGCATCACTTAAAGGGATTTGCCTTTAGGCACATTATTATTATACAGTTTTCTGATGTAATTCTCATGAACTATTATCAAACTTTTTTCCTGGTACAAGCTGCACTGAAAATGAACTGCAAACACAGACAGAGATTAGATATGAATCTGAAAAGATTTAAAAGCAGACAAAATGTCTGTAGCAGATTTGAGGTGGTGTAGCAGGCAGATATCTGGCGGAATGGGGCGCATGGCGCTCGCGCCCTACCATCTGACGGACTAGGAGTAGCAAAGTCGTGGCTGAGCGGACATCAGCATCATTGCGTTACGCAACCAGGCAACGCTTAAGACAGTCTTGACATAATGGTCCAGGCATGCTCAGTGCGCATGATGCTGGTGTCAAAACAAATTGGCTTAACTGTGAAGAGCATGCAGGCGAGCTCCGACTGCGCAGTGTTTCACAGGTCTGTGGCTGTGGTGGGTGAGTCCTCACGGCCTGTAATGGATTGCAGACCTGCGTGCATCTAATGCGTTCATGCTTCACTTAAATCACAGAAGATTATCTATTACTTAATAAAAATGTACTGTGGGCTTAGCCGACATAGCTCTGTGACTACCAAACAGCATTTTGTTGGTATTTTTTAATAAACAGAAGCCCTCGAAGTAAACGAGAATACAATTCCCGTGTACAAATGCATTACTGAGTGAGAGCAGAGTAAATTTGACAGTCGCACACAATTACGTGAGGAGCTGAGTCAGGAGTGTTAGAGCTGGAAAAACAAACCTAATGCACTGAGCATACGCTTTCAGGACTGCAGATGAAAACCACTTCACTACAGTAGTATGAAGCAAATTCTTCTAGCAATACGGCTGTTCGAGTCAATATGAAGTCCAAGCTAGGACAGCTCTCATCCTCTGTGACTGACAGTGGTTGTCCAGAGGCCACTTCTTCATCCGCTCTGTGGAGGAAACTAATGAGACTGCATCCCACTGTGTACTATTGCACTCAGAGCCAGACTTGTGTCTGTCTGGATTTTTTGCACTGGTGAACTCCACTCGTCAGATTTTCTCTGTTTCTCTCTATGAATCCCTTCCCGGATGAAGAGAACCGTCTTACATATAGAACCAAATTGTGTCATAAAGTAGACGTGATCTTGATGCTTCCATTCGTAACTTGTCGCCAAAAATACCCCAAAGCCGAAAGCTCTTGCTTAGACAAATCGAGATTATGCCGTGTTTTGATGTGTTGTCAGTTATTAGGTTGTGGAGTTAGCTTATTCCTTCAATGCGTGGTTGCTGTTGCTTTGATGTTGCTGTAGGTTTATTTGACATGGTGGGTGGAGAGATCTAATGCGTAGCTAATAGTGCTCTAAGCATTCATTAATCCTGAACTCTTGGACAGCACCATGCCATGCACATGCAATGTAATGAGTGAAAGATTTTGTGAACATAGCAATTAGTTATCAACTGTGCGTCAACACAGATTGTCCTACCTTTGACTTCAATAGAGGCATTGGCGTTGGGGGCCATACTGAAGGTATAGACACACATGTATTCTCCTGCATCATCTGCTCTTGGTTTCTTCAGTCTGTTGAGGCAAAAAAGAGAAACATTTGGGGTAATTAATCATAATACAAAATACTGAGAAATAATTCATCTTACGTCTGAGTGAGCCAAACCTTTTTACGTAGTCTTTATAGAGCAACTAACATCTACCACAAATAAATAATACATTGATATTTTTCAAATGTAGATCTAACCTACATATATAAGGTATATGTTATACATAATAAGGATTTTTGCCATCTGATAAATTGAAGATGTAGCTGATCTAATCTAAATTGGTTTATTTTTATTCCTTCATTCATTATCAGAACCGCTTAATCCCAACCGGGATCGCGGGGGTGGGGACCAGAGTTTATCCCGGGAACTACGGCAAGGGAGGAACCAACCCTGGGCAGGTGCCAACACACAGCAGGGCACACACACTCACACAATTACACCTTACGGGGCCAATTTAGAGTCACCAGTTAACCTGTAGGGCATGCTTTTGGACTGTGGGAGGAAACTGGAGCCCCCAGCGGAAACTCACGTGAACACCGGGAGAGCACTGGGATCGAACCCAGGACGTTCTCACTGTGAGGCGGAAGAACTAACCACTGCGCCACCGTGCCACCCCGCTCCTCATTTAAAATGAAGGATATTCGGGTTTCTTTTCAATTAAGTTGCTGCCCAATTGGTCATTGTGAAAGATGTGATTAATGAAGCAGTTTATACACTTTATATTTACCCCTGAATGTTACCAAGCATATCCAGAATTACTTTTAAGAATTATTCTGCCTGTGCTATGAGGCACTGGCAGTAGGAGAATGCTGTCAGTCCGCTGTCCGCAGGTCTTGAGGACATATTTTGGCATGGTAGTGTACTTGGCGTGCTTGGGGAGAATAGAAGGGGATGCTTGGGTAGTCCCTGGAAGAGCTGCTGGCATCATGCTGTCTGCTTCAGTCATGACTGTCACCAGAGAATTACTTGCATGCAGACTGACAGAATATTACCTTTCAGGCACATCACACTAGACTATGAAGGTCCTGGGGGTCTGCTGTTGCTATTTATGCTCAGGTAAAACCCCGCTGTGACTTCTTACATCATGATGTTGTCATTTTGGAAATTATGAATTATTGTACGCTGTTACTGAGTGTTATCTGGGTAATTTTTTATGGTTCACCCAAAAAATTGGTGCCTGGATTTCAAGTAATTTCAGACATGCTTTATATCTATTATTTGCTGGTCAAAAGATTTTGAAACAACAACAAATTGCAGCTGGTGCAAACAGCTGGTGGTAATCTAGAAAAAGTGAGGCTGATGATTCTTTTTGGAGTATAGTTTTTATATTTTTAACCAAGTGAATTTTTTTCCCCATAGCCAGCTAACAATTTCAGATGTCATATTTCAGGAATGCACCTTTATCCAGGAAACAAGCCAAATAAATGTTTTTTGTGCAAATGTAACACTTCCTGAATGAGAAAGACTAATCCGAAATTTAATCAAAATTGTTCTGAATAATCGTTCTGAATCAGTCTCATGTCAAGGAAATGTGTGAACTAGTTTTTAACAGAAAAAACATGAACCTCACTTTAGTTCTGTGTTCGAAACTCTTGTGTTTCTTGTATTTGCTATTTCCTCTCCATTCTTCATCCAAAAGCTTTCGTTGTGTGCACTGTGGCTGGTGATGTTACAATAGAGCATGATGGTAGGGTTTTCTTCTTGTGGCTTCTTAGCTGGCAAAATCTCATGATCAGAGGCATTGATCTTTGGCTCTGAAATGTAATCAAATCCACAGATAATTTATAAGCTGAAAAATGAAGCTTTAAAGCAGCCGTGGTCTAAGTGGGAGTTGGGAATGGAAACAGATAAAAGTGAGCATACACAGCATGGACACATTGAAACAGCATTGTACATAGTTTAAAAGAAACAAGCGATCACAAATATATACTGTATCTTTGCTCATTTTCTGGTCTTCAGAAGGAGCTTACTTCTAATAATTGTCTTTATAACAGCCCTTGGGATGAAGGCATTTTATTATCCATGTCCATACTTGCCATTAGATCTCTTCAGTTCTGAAAAATTACCATAAAAACTGTTGATGAAAAGAGTGCTTCGATTAAGTGTCTTCAGGACCATCACGTCAGTTATCATTATGTATTGTTAATATATTGAGTCCCTTTGGGAAATACATGCTGTCCCCCGGACAAGTAGCCACATTCATATTCTTCCCAATTCTTAATCCTTTTCATTTAAACAGAGAATACAGTGAGCATTGTGATATGATTGAGCTGACACCAGCATCCTTGCCTATACCTGGAGTACTGAAGCTAAACAATACATTAGTGCCTTAGCTCCTCCTCTGTTGCTTCAGAGTGGGACTTCCATGGTAACTAGAATACTCAGTTGGGAAAAGAGGGCAGGAAGGGGCATAATCTCGCTGCTGGTTTACCTCCGTCACTGCTGCTTCGGAGAAAGTGGAAGGAAGTGTTAAGTGACTCCAATTAGCATTCTTAGACCCTTTCCTGCTGTTTGGTATGTCCAGTACCCAAAGGGAGCTGTCTGTCCCTCTCTCTTCTCACTCACTTACTCACTCTTGCTTTCACTCTCACTTCCTTTCTCTCTCTCTCTCTCTCTCTCTCTCTTCCTCTGGCTAATTTTGTCTCCCGTTCTCCCTCATGGCCAGCATCAAATCAAACACTCTCACCTCAGTCCCTTTGACTGAGTATCAGCCATCTGGCCTACATGTGCACAAAAGGAGAAAGGGAAAAGAAAACATCCACAATTACTCCATTTTATAGCAGTAACAGGAAGACTCTTGAGTTCATGTGATCCAGCTGTCTCTTTGGAAGGTCATTTATAGGACACCTGCTGGAGGAAGAGGCAGTGGTAAATCAATGGTTTTGATTCCATTACTCCGATGTGGCTCCCTCCGTGAATCACTGAGAATCTCAAAGCATTTCACAAACATTAAACCCAATGAAATCAAAGATTTTTTTTTTTTTTTCCCAAACAGCAAGACTGATTGCAATCATTAAAAAAAACGATAAAGGATGCAGAGAGGATTCAGGTTAAAAAATACATAATTTGCCATAAACCCCGCAAAGTATGGGCTATGCTATGCTCAGTAAGCACAAGCAAACAAGCAAGTGCAGATCTACACGCTCAAACTGTAGACTAAAAGGTCACCATATATTTGTACTATTCTCTCCAGCAAATTTCACAAACTATACATTCTTTCAGATTTTAACATGTATAGTCTGTTATATACATGTAATAATGCCCATTGCATGTATATAAATGAAAACATTCACTTCAGTAATGACAGAATATATATACTGTATATATATATGTGATGTTCGTCTGGCTTCGTAACAAGAAATACATCCCCAAGTGAACATTTTCACATGGAAGCATTAGCCAACAGGACGTAAAACTGCAGGTAGACTGTCCCTGTTAGCTTAGCGCCAGTGTAGCGGGACTTGCGTGCTGCTGTCACCAGTGTTACAGAATAACGTCTCTAGAACTCAGAGTAGAAGCTGTCACCAGATGCAGAAAAATATCATGAAACTAAAAGTTCAGCGCAGAAAAGCTGCACTTGGCTAACATACCACATTTAGGTTGCTTCAGTGCTCACTTTGCTGAGCCATTCACAAATTAATCAGGCCGAGTTGGCGTTCATTGTGTGTGAACGCTGGTATGCACACAACTGAGTGGGATCCAATATAATGTCATTACTGATTTGTGAGCAAACATTTACTGCAAAGAAGGCACAAGGTCTTTTGTGAGAAAGAAAATAAAGTGGCCTTTGAGATTTTTTGAAACCACATATCATAATATGATTTGTGTTATTTAAAAGGTAATAAGATAATAAGGCCTTAAAGTAGTCACTCAAAGCTGGTTGCTTCCTTGTGTCTTCTTACACTCTCCACCCTTTTCTCATGGTAGAATGCACAAATAAACACATCATGGCTTCAAAGCACTAGAAACCTACATGTTATAGACTGGGCACATTATATCGGGCTTTGAAGTAAAAAAGAAACAACCCACGACACACATAAAGTAAACTAAATAAAAAAGAATCCTGCCCGTAAAAGATCTATATGAAACAAGAACTAAGCAGATAATTTAAAAAAAAACAACAAAGGAACTAAACAAATGTGAATAAAAACACAGGACATGCAGCAACATGGGATCAGCCAGGATGGAGTGCATGTGGGGTGAAGGAGGGTGGTGTAGGAGAGGGAGAGAAAGGCAGACAGAGACCAGGGGTTTTATCTGGGTTTGTGGTCATCTACAACAAGAGGCTCAAGGGGTTCAGGAAAGGTAGGGGTCAGAATCCACTCAGGTCAGTCAAACCTCATGTTCTTTTGTTCTGTGAATAATTATAATATATATATACATATATTATATATATATATATATATATATATATATATATATATATATATATATATATATATATATACACACACACACACACACACACTGGGCAACAATGAGGCAAACACAGTTAATCACAGTTACCGTACTTACTTTTCTAGTTGAACAAGTGTAAGAGTCCAAGAAGGAAGCCACTCGCCACTCAGTGTAACACATCTAGCGCACATTGTAGCATGCAATGGCCGATGAGTGCAGGCAGTGTCTAGCTGTAGGATCATTTACCTCTATTTAACTAATGTCGATTTAAGTTACACATTGGCACACATCAAGGCCACACCTAATGGCAGTTAAGGAGCACTGACTAGTTGTGGGAAGCAGTCGAACATGAATGGAACAGCACTGGCCTTGTACCAGCGGCTACGCTAAGCGACTGAGTTTACTAAAGACAAACAAGGGAAAGGCCATCCCCTTCTAAACTGTACAGTGGTTACAGACAATGCATACGATGCATGTGAAACACTTACTATTTTTAACCTGGATTTGTTAAACAAGAAAATAATCATAAACATACAGCTTACATTGTGTTTGCCTCATTTCTTGCCCAGCAATTGTATATAGTGTATATAGAACCATCTGTTTTTATATGACATTTTACAAAATCTGAAATCAGTACAATTACAAAGCCTGATGTTTTACATTTGAAATGCCAAATATTATTGTATTAGTTGTGGTAATAGTTTATTGACTTTATGCGAATTTCAGCTGACAATTATTAATATAAATATACAGAAGCAAAATCCCATGGTGGCATACTAAATAATATGAAAAATGGTCAGGAGCAAGTAGTGCCTTACTGTTTTCACAAACAATTTACTACATCTGGGTGCAGGGCTAATGGAGGGAGACTGTTGAGCTGTTAATTCACCAGCTTTTTACTACAGTACATATAGACCACTCACTCTATACGAGGATATAGTAGCCTGAGCTCGGATCAGGTATTAGCGGGGTTTTAGCGCCAGAATGCCGTTCTTGGCCTTGGTCGTTACTGGCCCGGCACTCGTAGATTCGGAATCCTCCAGTGTAAAGGCGGTGGCGTAAGCACACCTGGCGCCATTGGTGCCGTATGCGGTCGACACCGTCGTTTGCGGCGCACCGTTCCTGGCTGCTTGAAGAGTCGGCCAGTTGCCTCGTACCACCGCTGGATCTCCGGCGTGGGGTTACCGACCACGTCGCAGTAGCTCAAAGGTGTCTCCCACGTGAGCTTTGTCTCTCGAACATTGGCGACTTCACAAGCCCAGCTGGAAGGAAGGGGTTTCAGGTGACAGGGGATGGAAAGAGGGAGGAGGGTAAAAGAGAACAGATCAAGGTAGCCGGGGGTAGAAATAAAAATGGATCAGTTAGCAAAATGAAAAAGAAAAAATTTTCAAGAGCAAATAAAGAAGCACCAAGCCTAGGTATAAGTGAGCGGAAGAACAGTTTTAGTGAAGTAAAAGACAGGGTCAGGGCAAGAGGGTGAATGTATTAGTGAAAAACAGGTTAATGGACCCGCCAGAAACAAGATCATTTTTATCATTTACTATAGCATTGAAAAATGTCTTTAACTCAGGTCAAATATTCTTCTCTTATGCTTCCTCAAAAGCATCACTACAAAATAAAGCAAGATGGTCCAATTATTGAACTCATTTATAACGATCTCAAGCTTGCACACTGTATGGCATGCTGGCTACTTGCAGTAACTACGGGCGCAAGGACGGGAAACAACCCTGGGAAGGCACCAACAAACCACCAGAGAACACACACACTCACACTCTCAGTCATGCCGTACAGAGGCCAATTTAGAGTCAACAATCAACCTATGGTGCATGCTTTTGGAGTGCATGGGCAAACCGGGGCCTGGCAGGAAACCCACGTGAACATGGGAGAAACATGCAAACTCTCACCAGAAAGGCCTCTGGATGACCCGAGGATCAAACCCAGGACCTTCCTTGCTGTGAGGTGGCAGCGCTAACCACTGCGCCAGGATTAAATTAGTTGTGTATTCTATATATGATCCCCACAAGCTCCCCTAAGCCTGACCATAACAGTCAACCTTATACATTACTGTTACATTTCTCATACAAATGCCTTTTCCCAAATTTTCTAAGACAGGCTTGGGTTGCCAATGGTGTCCTCCTTTGTGTTGTTGGGATATCTTATTTCCCTTTCTGCCTTAATTGGTTGTGCTTCAAATATGCCCAGAACTGATGCTAATATCACATGATATTTGTTGACTCTTTAACACACTCCCATGGAGTCTCCCCGCGACTCTGTTCTTGATCCCTTCTTTTTTTTATCGTTTGCATTATTCTATTATTAAACATTCAAAATGACTCAGAATTTTTATTATGTCTGCAACTAATTATTATTTTTTAACCGATTAATCTGCTGTACTTTCTGATTAATCGTTATTAATCAAGTAAAAAGAAAAAAAAACTTTAATTTTCAGCTTTTTAAAAAATAAACCAAACTGTCTGTTTCTATTTTTCTACATTAATAAAAAAAAGAAAATATATATATTTTTCTGATTAACTGAAAATGAAATATTGAAGTTGGACTCATCTTGGCCTATAACTAATTTCTGGAAGAGAACTACATTTTTGTGCAAGACAACAAGCGGCATACAATAGCAGTGGTGCAGCGTCACTGAATAATCTTTGAAAATATCAAGTAAATGACTATTGTGAGTAGAACGCTGGTTGTTTTGTTATTTATCATCTAAAAATGAGTTTTGTCTGTGATAAGTGGGAAGATTTGACTGAACTGGAGTGCTTCAGTGAGTGGCTTTGAGAAGTCGTGCATGCTAACAAAGCGCAGCATTTGTGTCTTTGTGACTGAGCACCATTTTCACCTTAGATTAATGTTAGACTTCTTGTTCCTAGTCGTGCATGCTTTTTTTTTTTATGGCAGTCGGCATCCAGCTTCGGTTAGCTTACTGCCCCCACATTAGGGGGTAGCCACTGTATGTATGTGACCCAACTATTAATTATTAAATTAGTTGCCAACTATCTTAAGAATCAATTTTAATCAATTAGTTATTGCAACCCTATTTTTAAAAATGAATTTGACAGTCAAATTTAGTCTGTACACTTCCTCACTTGTTAATTTCACCTGTGACCGTAAAAAATGTTGCAGTCAAACTCATTATTCTTCAGTACCTCTCAAAGTGCAGTAGCTGCAGTATTTTAACACTAGCACTCCCCCTTAACCCCCATTAAACAGCAGAATCATTAGCCTTATTGTCATTTTAAACTTACTGTGAATGTGTTCAGGTGTGAAAAACAGGCAATCCATCATGTCCAAACAGCATCAGCATGTGTCCCAGTGCTTGTTCAGACACCATTTGCTATGTCCACTCATGACACAAACACAGCAACACATAGGACTCTCACTTTACTTCACTATGTATGAACACACACCAGCAGGTTTCACTGTAATTCCATCTCGCCAAACACTCAATCTTCCGTGCTTGGCGGACTGATCTCATTTGCTCCTTTAAAAGGAAAAATAAAATGGCAAATGAAGCTAATAGAGCATATGTTTACTGACTGTTGCTGTCTGACTCTTTATGAGCTTAACCCCTTTATCCTAGCCAGCAAAGCTTCCTCACATCTTAAGCACTCTGCTAGTATGTCTTCTTTGGCTCTCAGTTGACTTCCTATTTCCATAAAAACACCACTAGAATGGCCTCTATATTCTATCTGATCTTATGATTATTTATTATCTGTTTTCACATCCGTATCTCACAATGTTACAGAGGTGTGAAAATAAACTATCATGCCCAATCTACACTATTCAATTCAATATTTGTATTCATGTATTTCTTTCTGATAAGAATATACTTACGTTCAAATCTTCAAAGTACCTACATATCTGTGCCAGGTATCAGATGGTTTCAGCTATAATAAACCATATGGCAGAACAGCAGCCATTTACTCATTTGAGACAGACTTCAGCCGTAACAGTTATATGGGTAAAGCATCTATTCCAAGATTGTTCTTGTTTTGCTCATTGCAGTTACTTGTCAGTGTAAACAAGGCCAGTTTTCCCTTCCAGTAGAATCAATACTTTAAAGGTCACTGTATCATCTCAGCTCCTGCTCAGTATGGTGTGCCTCATTGCCTGGATCACATTTGGCATCCAGATCCGATGGGTACAATATCACCGAAACAATATGGTCTCCTTTTTTTAATGCCAGTAGGTTTTGCTAGGGTGACCTAACGAGAATTCTAATTATGAAAATTATTTATCAATACCTGCCAGTGATGAATGGAATGAGAAATAATTAGCAAGCATGTTTTGGCTTAGCAATAATTTCAATAATAAGACCTATATTATGTGCAATCTCTCTGACTGGCAGATCTTATAATTTTGTTGAGAATGCATCTATTCATCCATCATGTTGTTATTATCAGCTATAAAACAGCATATATAAATGATAGAAACAATCAGCTTTTAACTTCAAGTCCTAATCATGAACATCATTTCTGCAAATGCATGATAATGAAATTACAAAGACTTGTGAGTGTGTGTTAGACTTTGGTCTTTGACCAGTCATGTTTTTTTTTAATACATATATCACAACAACAATGCCTTCTGGCAGCTTTGTAGGATTCTTAGCACTCATACAATTTCTTTGCTTACTTTTTCCCCAAAATGTAAAACCCATAACTTTTGACAAAGCACATCTTACTTATATAATGGGATTTTGTCAAACATCTTTATTCTTATAGTAGATAGTCTGACTAACAGGCCGGAGTCCCAGACAAAACATACTAAAATGTTTTATATGTACATGCAGTGGATCTGTTCTCTCTGTCTCTGTTCCATTTTAATCTCCTTATTATCTTGATCTGTTCATTCATTTATAGAACAACCTTGAACCAGCTTAATTTAGCAGGGGTTGTGGGAAACGGAACCTGTCTTGGTAACCTGTATTGCGTGCTTTTGGACTGTGGGAAGAAACCGGAGCGCAGAAAACCCATACGAACACAGGAAGAACAGGCAAAACTCAACAGGCCCTACAGCCGACCTGGGTCTCGAACGCCAGGACCTTCTCGCTGTGAGGCGGCAGCACTAACCACTGCACCACCGTGCCACCCACTGTTGGATTCATTTATTGGCCATTTTTGGGGAGTTCCAAACTGCAAACTAAGTCTTTTAATGATGCTATGCAGGGAATAAAAATCAGGTGGTTTAAACCTTGCATAAAAGACATTTTGTTTGTGGACAAGATGTGATAGGGTGGACAGCGCACTGTAGCTTCTGGAATCATCTAGCTAGCTGAGTCTCCTTTGGAGTGATAACTAATGCACACTTTTTTTTTTAGCTTGCAGTGAGGATCCAGGTACAGGTAGGGATGTAGATGGACTCTCTCACTCTCTGTCTCTGAGAAAGAAAAGGGAAAGGAAACCAGAACATTCTTCTTCAAAGCAGGTAAAAGGGACAAATATTCTGATCTTGCTCTGACCCCAGTCTTGAAGCTAATGATCAAGGCGTGGCAAAACAAGGACTGAGTTGCTAGCTGCCATTTCATACACGTAACATGTATAATGCCACACTATACGGAAAAGTAGAACCAAAGCAAATCTGATGATTATATGTCAAAAGGTTAAGCATCGGACTTTGAAAAATATCATCTGAAGACAAGGGTTTACAGTAGTTTCTCTGTAAAAACTTTACAGTTTAAGCCATTATGGTATTGTTGTAAACACTTTAAGCAGTCATTTTCATCATGGAGACACCAACGCCAGCCATTTCCATTATAAGCATCTCTTCACACAGGCCGCATGTCTCTGGCAAGGCAGCTATAAGACTAGATTTTTCACTAAGCTGAATTCCCTGCCTGAAGCAGTAATGTGAGTCGTAATTATATTCCCCCACTATGGAGACATCTGTGTCAGGAGCTGCTCTCTGCCTGCTGAGCCGACCAACCCCATCACATCATTTCCACTGAAAAAAAATGTTAATTCTACAGAGACACAAAACAGCCGGACCAGTACTTAGTTATAAGGCAGGCTGATGTTAAAGAAACAAAAAAGCAACATTAGCATTTAAGCTAACTCGAGGGCAATCACTCTAACAATCCTACATACCTTCCTGCTGCACCCGTGATTCTTCTTCTGAGAAGCTATTTTAAACCACAGGTGTGAAATTACTGACCACAAAGAAACTGTACAATATTGAAAAAAAAAAGCTAACAGCGATTTTATACATAATAATATGGGAATTTTGCTGAATGACAGAATTTTCTTTTGCTTAACAGAAAATATGATCTCTGAACCACCATTTCTTGGACATTATCCAAGAAGCTTAAAAAAGAGTAAATGGTGTTCTGTCAGATGGGCTTCTCTTGTAATGTTGTATCAAGCAACAGTTTTATTTGTCTTATTGCACGTCTTGTGATATGACTCTTGCAATTATGACAGTGATAAAACTGCAGTGTGCAATGCTGTATGTATTCACACTAATCGCTGAGCCCTCCTTATCTAGTGCATAAACATGGTGTAACGGAAACTAAGACACCCAAGAAAAAGGTGTTCAGTATTTGTCTGCTTGGTGTACAGTTAACAGCACAAGCCCACTCACATCAGACTGGAGACTCCGCAGAGCACCACTTGCATATCTCTCTTCTGGGGTGGTAGTGAGGCTCTCCTGAGGCAGCAGATCACCTGGAAGGCATTTTGCAGCTTCTGCTTCCAGACAACTTAGGAACATGGGACTAGAATATGTTTCTGCGTGCAGGCGACAGCTCGACCGTCTCATTGGGCTTCTCAACAGCCAACCTTTAATGTGTAAAGTGATGTAGGAGAAGAAGAGTTGGTGGTAGTGTGTTCTCTGTCTGAGGGAATTAGTATGTGGTTTCATGATGTGTGGTGTATTAGTATTATTATTATTATTATTATTATTATTATTATTATTGTTGAAAGTAATACAGCCATTGCAAATATTTAGAATCGAAGAAAAATGACAATGAAATTATTTTCCTACTCAACTCAAGTGTGTTTCTGCAGACATTTGCCAATATCAGAAATTCATCAACCAAAAAAACTCATCAGATCTCATACACTCAATATTGTATGTCTCATGCTTGAATAAAACATGAAATGAATGCTTCATTATTACTCTTCCCCTACAGGGACTTCCCTTGTTCCTTGACATTTGATCTTTGCCCAATCTGAAAGAAGATTTGTTGGACAATTTTACAAGAGGATTTGCCACTGTCCTGCTGCATGGCACCTGGCACTGTTCTGAGTCATGACAGCAAATCTGGATAACCTCCTCAGTAGTAGAATGGTACACTCCTATGCCGTTTTCAACACATATTCCCTATTTCTGACCCTTCAATTAATGTCCATACACCACACAACTGCCCATGCCAGACACTGAGACCTATTCACATCAAAGTCAGGCCTTTATTTGATCTTCTCAAAAATAGATTTCAATTGATCTTTGACAGATTCAGAAGCACTGTGTCTGGAAAACAGGCCACAACACAGATTGCTGGACACAAAACTGTAATATTCATCACAAATTACACACTATATCTGGTCAAAATATGAAGCCTAATAAACACTGGACATTATACAGTCGAATAATTCTAGGGATTACCACTGGGGAGAGCAAGGAAGTGTAACTTCTCTCAATTTCATAACTCAGCAACACAATTATTAAACAAAATGGACAATAAATGAATCGAAATACAAATTTATATTAATTAAAGCCAGACAAGATTTAGTTGCTACAACTGATGTATGAGTTGTGTTAACACATTATCTTAAGCTTATAAGCTTCAGTATAAACAGTGTAACAGTAGCTAGAAGTGGTGACTGCTATAGGCATAATGCCTTTTATTTAGAGCTTGTGTAGTGATATCAACTCAGTCTCTCGCTCTGCTGGATGAGAATTCAGATGATGCAAAAACACTTTGAGGCGTTTTGGTGTTTCTGAAAATAATCACTTTTGCTAGCTTACAAGGCATTTGTCATCAGAGATCAAAGTCAAATTGAACTGTGATGAGGTACCATGATGTATGTTTGGAAAAGTATGCAGTACCATATACACCCACAAACTGCTCTGAATGACCATTAAGTTCAGTAAAAGGAATCATTTATAGTCCAGCCATAATGTAAATCCTACTTCTATCATTTACCATTTAAACAGGATCATACCAACATTGCTAACTGGATCTATTGTAGTTTACACCAAAAGTAGATACTCACGTGTTAAAAATGGCCAAAATAACAATATCTGAAATGCATCCGTTGTATTACAAGATGGTGTATACGTTTATTCAGTATTTGTTGCATAAAACTGAATTCTGAAGCAAATGGAATGGCGTAATGGAGAACAAGAATGCCCTGTAAAATTACACACATCTTGAGAAGTACAAAAGAATTGGCTCTCATTGAAACACATCTTTATGTTTACGCACAGAAAGCAGTAATCTGATTTTGAATTATGTTCTTTTTTGCCTTTCAAGATCTCTGCTTTAGGCAAAAAAAGCTTAAAGCGTGTTGTATTTGGACGACCAAGTGAGCTTTAGAAATCCGTACAATTGAGAAAAGAGAAAATAGGTTCACTGCAATCTCATGCGTGGTCCGAAGCAACATCCCTACCTCTCTCAATAGCCATTTATCTAGAACACAGTGGGATCTTTACTGTTTGGATCTTAAATTAGTCACTAAAGTCCACACATGGTCACAGAGAAAGGCAGCAGCTAGCATGCGACCCAATGCATTAAGAGTTAATGGATTCACTTCCACAAAAGAATGCTACAGCCACAGTGCAGTGCTCCATGTCTATGTTCTAAGAATAGAAACAAGCAGCAAAATGGACCAAAGCTATTTACAGTTCTGCACATATCTGTTGCTGGATCTGACCCTCGGAGGTTCATCCATCCGCACCATGGCTAACAGCTCTTGGTCAACCTTTGCCAAAATGTGCTGGCAAAAATATCAAATCATTCTTTAAAAAAAAAAAACGACTAGTTGAATCTTTCAGGAAAACTGTCACATTAATAGGCTCTGAGATAATGTAATCTGTTAGATGATGATGATGATGATGATGATGATGTGATGATGATGATGATGATGATGATGATGATAATCATAATTTGGTGCACAGTTCTAATATGACTACTGCTTAATCAGTTTCTAAATATCTCAAGCATCTTTGTAAAAATGATATAGGCAGAATCTGCCATCATGTACAGATCTCCACCATAATAAGTAATGTTTCCGGTGGGATAGTGAGGTTGGGGTTTCAGGAAGGGGGCAATAATGTTCCATCAGCCCTGCAGAATAATTTAGCATGTGCATTTAGCTTTAGTGAAGAGCTATTGATAAATTCAGCTAAAGCACTGACCATACTTGTGCCATTAAAGCATACTTTATGAACCACATTCATCAACCCTGTGTGCCTGACAAGTGCACATTAATACACATACTCATACATGCATGTACACATACTCACACACACACACACTTTTGCATATTCTTTGTGATATCAGGGTCAAGCTGTTTAAATATGCAACCACTTATGTTTATCTGTATTTGATAGTTATATGCTAGACCACTGTTACTTGGCTTAAGTCAAAGTAGAATGTTAATAAAAAAGACAGACCAGCTTTACTTTGAAACTAGAGGGACTCCAATCTAATTCACACATTGTAATTTGCACCCTTGCTTCAGAAATCGGAACAGGAAGCCATGCATCATAAGTTGCTCAAAAAACATTTTTTGAAAATATTCATGTATTCATGCATTACGGAGTTACACTGAGTTTGCCTTTAATTGAAAGGTTTCAGGCGCTGGTAGCTAAATATAATGGGTGCTATTTAAAAAAACAGTAGTAAATGATGAATGCGGACGGAGTGTTGTGTGTGCATGAGGGTGTTTGTAGAACTGAGCGCTCGCCTCACGGACAGACTCGGTGTAAACAAAGCGGAGCGCACAGGGCGCCTATGGAAGAGGAAGAGGATGATGAAGAATGTCATGGACTCACGCTGCAGTACTGACACCTGGCTCAACGTCATTAATGATCATTTCCATTTAAAATCGTGCGCCATAATGGTGAAGTGGATTCTGCGCCGGAGCGGGAATCCTCTCCGGCCTCACTAGTGACATAACGCGGGGGTCGGGACTGATGGCGGAGCGGCAATACATCCCAGTTAACGCAATGAGGAGCGCGCTACCGTGATGGGGAGTACGGAAAGGACCGTTAATTATCGACAGAGATGAAGATGGACCCTCCAAAATAATCAAAACAGGCCAACACGTCCAATCCCCATCACAAAGCCCATTATATGCGTGAAGACCTTATCCCCCCAATTGTTAAACCTAATGTTACGCCCTTGCTGGGGGGATAAAGGTGCAGGCGCGCGCACCTGAGCATCGTGCCTGTAAGCTCCGGGGGGGATTACGGCTAACGGAGCGCGTTTCGGGCTGCTCGTCCTTACCGTTCTGAGAGGAAACGTACTGCAGGTTTCCAAGCAGGGCGGCCGCCAGAAGGGTCGCAGAGGAATGCATTGTGCTGCTTCCCGACCGTACGGAGCGGATCCGGACCAGAGCGCTGCTTTACACCACGGAGCGGGACGGGACCGGTCGGGTCGGGTCGGGTCAGGTCGAAGCGATGCTCCAAGAGCGACGCACAGCTTCGACGCCCGCTGATGATGGCGGAGACGGCGGAGGGAAAAGACAGAGCGAAACGGAGACGAGCGGCCGCGTTTGAAACCACGGATGAAACCGACGGATCAGAGCCGCGCGCTCGGGGCCATTTGCGGGGCCCGTGTCCGTCACGGCGCTGCGGAGGAGGAAGAGGAAAAGGAGGAGGAGAGCCTCGATGTCAGTGCGCGCCCCCGCCTAGCGGTTTAAGCAGATCAGAGCTGCGCAGCCACGCAGACGCCGAGTGCACCTCGCTGCAGCCTGCGGGATGGGGCGGGGCGGGAGGTGGGCGGGGCCAAAAGTGGAGAGCCAAATATAGCCCACTCTACACGTCCCCTGCAAGTGCATCTCGTTGCAGAACGGTAAGGGGCCGGAGGCGGGTTCTTGATATGACTCCTCCCCTTCCCTGTTTTCATTGGTCTGAATCTGCGTGAAATCTGTGACTGATGCGACTCTTCATGTATTTGAGTAGAACGTCTTAAAGGATGCGTGCGCGTGTATTCCGTTGCATCAGGGACCGCGTCTCCAAATGAATGAAGAATACCCCAACTGTCTTCAACCCACAGTTAGACCCTTAGGCTGATTCGTATTTCAACATGAGCCACATTTGCCACGACACGAGCCACAACTTTTAGCACATTTAAAGGACGTCTAGACTTTGCACAGGGCCATTATTATTATTATTATTAGTAGTAGTAGTAGTAGTAGTAGTATTAATCAAGTACAAAATAGAAAAGCAGTATATAAAATCAACAATAACTAAAATAGAAGCAAAAAACAAAAAGCATATAAACAGCAGATACAAGTAAGCACAAAAATACCTCAATAAGGCATATATTTGTATATTTTACAGATACCGACATATCATACACACGGAACTTTAAAGTTACATTCAAATTAGGGAAGAAAACAGAATCAGTAAAAATCTTAAGTAATCCTCCCGGTAATCCTTCAATATGTAGGAATATTACATTCGTAAGGCGCCATCTTAAGGAAAAGTTTTGAAATTGAACTGTTTAAAGCCTTTCACTACTTTGGTGTGTTGTTCAGACTTGTAAGAAACTCCAATGCTATAAATAAAACTTTGATGTGCAAATTTGAGAACATTGCTTTTGTGACAACAGATATCTCATGCTCTTGCTGTTGGTCTGTTTTAAGCTTATTTATGTGTTTTGCTGGTGGGAGCCTTGGACAGAGTACAGGCGGCTGATCAGTGACAGTAGCTGGTTCACACATCACATGACTGTAGATGATGCATATGACTCAAATTAGATGCAGGTCAGATTGAATAGTTGAAAATAAAAATATAATGCAATGTTATAGTGAAAGTAGGGTTAAATATTCAGTATCATACTATCACTAAATAAAGGTTTTTTTTATTTCTGTGTGTGGGGTTAATGAACCTTTACACAATGCGTATATATTTTTTCCTCAAATAAAAATGGCTATTAATTCTTCCAGTGTGTTATATATTTTACACTTTCTACATTCTAGAAACGCATATTTTTCCTCTGTCCATTCAGAACACACAATAACAACTACAGTT
Organism: Distichodus sexfasciatus; assembly: GCA_032718565.1. NCBI lineage: Eukaryota > Metazoa > Chordata > Actinopteri > Characiformes > Distichodontidae > Distichodus > Distichodus sexfasciatus. The sequence goes on along the minus strand of JAVGVS010000160.1, from coordinate 56,094 downwards.
ATTTGTAACTTTGCCAAGTAGAATCATTCTGTAAAAGCTATATTAGTGTGGACTATAAGCAGCAGATCTGGACTGATCGACCTGGACCTATGTAGACAGTATGGCGTATTTAGTGACAGACCAAAGGTGGACAGCCATGCAGACACTTAAACTGAGGGGCAAATAACCTGCTGTGTGTGAAATATAATAGATCCCCAGTTTATGCTGTATGGACTTAACCTTGGGAAACAGAACTTCATAGTCAAAGTCAAAGTAAACTTTGTCATCTCTGCTATATATTCTGCTATATATTGTACAAGTATACAGAGAGACGAGACGATGTGGCTCCAGTTTTTACAGTCCAAACAAAAATGAACACGGTAAAATGAACAAATAAGGCACTATAAAATATATAGACTATAAAATATACACTTAAAAGTAGAAGTACAATATAAATGTAAAACTTTCAACTAGAACGAGAGACAATAACAAGAAAGAGAGGCAAAGATGTTGTGCAATCTTGCTCCCAATGCAAGAGGTCCTGTATGATGAAAAATTCAGTTTTTCTGTTCTTTAGACATCTATTTGGGCATATATTGCCTCTAACACATTGTAAGGTTGATAAAAATAAGGTCAGTTGTGTTAGTATAGACTTATTTTAACTTTAATACAATTTATATGTGTTTTGCTTTATTTCAGACACAAATCAAAATGTGTTGCCAAAATATAATATGAAGAAGCTGTTATCACTATTAACATTTCAGGAGAAGCGCAAAGCTCACTTTGATTGTTTTACATGTCCCAAATCCCGCTGTGTTGGCGCCGGCTCAGGGTTGGTCCCCGCCTTGCGCCCGTAGCCCACATCTGTTCCATACTCAGCTGACCAATTTAGATTCGCCAGTCAACCTATAGGGCAGGCTTCTGGACTGGTTTCGCTTTGCCACAGTCAACCGTTTAGACCACTCAACTTAGCCCACTCATTAATGGATCGTTCAGATTCAGATTCAGAGGTTTTGGTTTTTGGTTTTTCGTGTGACCTCATACTTGGAATTGTTGCTGCCAAATTGCAACAATCAACCTCTGGAAAATGGACGTTGGCAGTTTATTAAAATGGTCAATCTATAAAAATACATGCTGCATTTGTAAACGTTTGTGCGCGCTTTAGAGATTTCACAATCGTGAGGCGCCATCTGGTGGTAAAGTCCAGAAATGATGCCTGAATATTGTATAAGAAATTGTGTTTAAAAAACATGACGGAGTTTTGAATCACATCGCATGAATCAAACTTTCAATTCTATTCAATTTTATTTATATAGCGCCGTTAACAACAGACATTGTCACAAAGCACTTTACATACAACCGGCCCTATTCCCCAACAAGCAAACCTGAGGCGACAGTGGCAACGAAAAACTCCCCCTAGCAGAAAGAAACCTTGAGAGGAACCAAGACTTGGAAGGGAAACCCTTCCTCCATTGGGTGCCCGGCGTGTGTGAACATTTAATACATTAGTTAACATTAGTGGAAAATTAAATATTAATTTAGCATTCAGTTCATGCTCAAAAAATAATTATATGTGATGTTTCGTGTGGTTTTTAAAAACTCGTGTTAAAAGCAGCGACCTACTGAGGGAGGATTGATGTCATTCAATTTATTGTACATTTTAACAATAAACTGATTGTTTTTCACTTTTTTATGTCTACCACACGGTTTCACATACAGTAAACTAAAATTACGTACACATTGAAGGGTGCTGTAGAGAACACTGCTGTCACTCCTGAGTTGCACATCCAATAGGAGGACACACAAACTTTCCCTCCACTTTACTGCCCACCCTCAACTACATCAATGGGACGGTCTATTTAAATAAAACTCCACCTGCGACCTGCTGTGAGCCAATTAATGGGAGCAAAGCAGCCACACGGGACACGCCCACCTGTGTTGGAATCCAATGGCATGTCGTCCGCAAAACAACTTGACCCGAGATGGAACTTCTTGTTATGAACGCATCAGTAATCAGCTGCAAATGTGTCCGCGGCGTAGCTCGTCCTTCTTGGAGATTTTTCTTGGGACTCTCCCCTCGGCTTAGGAGGCTTTAGTATGGGAAGTAGACAACAATGGCTAACCAGGCTGAAGAATGAACTTAGCAACAGTCCCCTGGTCTCGAACGTGGCGTTCGGCTTTATCCTGATGGGTCTGGAGAAGCTGGTGGAGCTGGAGTTTGAGTGTCCCTGTGACCCGAGGTGGAACGGACTCTTCTCCTCCGCTTTCTTCATCATCCCCGCCGTCATGGCCTTCACCCTCATGCTGATCATCCAGGGCTGCAGGTGCGACTCGTGGTGCAGGAAGACCCTGTCGCTCTCCAGCTTCGTGCCCGCCGTGGTCTGGCTCATTCTGCTGTTCCTGGACGGTCAGTACTTGGCCTGCGCGATGACGGACTGGGAAGGCAGGTTCGTCATCGTGGATAAAGCGGCTCCACAGAAGTGGTGTGAGCCCATCAAGCAGGAGCAGGAGGAGGTGACTTCCGGCCCGCACGAACTGATGCTGCGCTCGCAGCGCTTATTCGTGCTGTCTCAGGTGAGCCGTGTTGGTGTGGAACGATACGTCGCTCTACACAGATAAATCGACAGTGGTTAACATGCCCATAGCCTCGATCACGATCCAAAGAGACAGTATACAGACACCATTAATATTGTAACGTCCCTTAATATGGACAGGAGGTCTGTTATTATTAGAAAATTGTTTTTCAGTTAAATGTGTGATGAGGCGCAAAAAAAAAGGCAAATTGTATTTTAATTGTGTTTGATAAGAATGGAAGTGATTGTGATTAATCAGCATATGATATAGTCTCATATCCATCACTGGCTCCTGAACTGAATTACAGCAAAATCAGATCGTAATAGACTTTGTGATATTGGCAGACATCATGACGTATGACTAACTAGTGCTTTTAAGCCCCGCTTTTATTATTGTTCATATACATTTTTATCATTATTTATTGTTGATGGGGCTGATGGGCAGTTTGGGTTATTATGACATGCATTTACAATCTTCGTAAATGCATGCAAAGGCCAAAATATGAAAATATGACCACTGGGAGATCTTCACCCATTTGCCAAAATATGACAAAACTGATCATTTTTATTGGCTATTTTTTGTATTTACTTATTGGCAGGGTTTATCAAGTATGTAACTTTGAATATTGGGTGAGATCTTAACACATTTTCTTTTACGTCTGTTCAAGTGATTGGTGTAATGCTGCTTATCTTTATTTGTGCATAACTAGTTATATGCAATAAGATAAGCCGGGGTCTGTCAATCATTTAGCAAAATGTAGTGATGATGGTATTATTGTTAAAAAATAAAGTATTTTATATTTGTTTATTTGGGGCAAGGGGCTGAGAGTCAGTTTGGATTGCTTGGATAAAGATTTACAAAGTATTAAATTGAGCATTGGGGATCTTCCATTTGCCAAAATTTTATCAAATTGATTAGTTTTTTTAGGCAAGGCAAGTTTATTTATAGAGCACATTATCATACACAGGGGTCATTCAATGTGCTTTACAGAAACAATGTTAAAATGTTAAAATTAAAGATAAAAAGAAAAAGTAATAAAAAAAAGAAATAAAAATAAAGATTTAAAAAAAGAAGTAAAACGATTATTTTTATACTGACTTATTGGGAGGGTTTTACCAATGATGCAACTTTGGGTTGCACATTGAGGGGTTTGAGATCTTCACTCATTTGTTTTTCTGTCGCTTCTCTTCAGGTGATTGGCATAGTGCTGCTGATCTTTATTTGTGCAGGACTGGTTGTGTATGTAGTAAGACAAAGCTGCCAGCAAGAGCTCGCTGCCCAGGATACCACCATGGTGGAGATGCACAGCACAAGGAGCAGGACGTAATGGGGTGTGTGCAGTTTAACTAGCCTCACCTCTTGTTCATCAGCAGAAAACCAAAGAGTTTACTCTGGTACAGTCCATATTCTACAAAAACCTCATATATCTCTAAAGAGACTTAAGTAATATGTACAAAATATGTGGAACTGTCTTTACAATGACAGCAGCCATGACATACCAATCTGTGTATTTGTCTTTTCCAGTTTTGATAAATTAGACTTGGATGTTGGGCTGTGCAGTAACAATATATATCACAATATAGTACATTTTCTGTAAATTCAACAAACCCTTTCGTAAGCAAAATCTTGTGCCTGTGTGCACTCAACTACACGCATGCTCAAAACACTCTGCACATGCTCATATGGAACAACAAAGGTGTCACAATTGGCCTATATTTTTATGCAATCGACAGTAAAACAACAGTTTTTATGCTGTTTTATTCAATAAAAATGCTGGTTTTTGCAATGCTGTAATATACCAGCCATTGATAACTCTAGTTCTAGTAAGGTGCCTTAAAGATGAATTGTGGCACCTTTGACGTTCCATTAATCTGAGTGCGAGGGCAGGCAGATCTGAATGTGCAGATCTGAATGTTTCAAGAGCGCACACAGTCAAAAGATTTTCTTGCGAAAGTTCCACTGCACGCTCAGAATTAAAGCACAAATACAACGCCATAGTATTGTCTGTGCCTACATCCATGTGGCTCCATGATGACTACTGCAAACCCTCATCCGACACCACTTTATCTTATTATACGATAAGAGTATAATATGAAACAATAAATGTTTAATTTTCGGATATATTTCATCATATCACACAGTCCTACTTGGATGTACTTTTCTTTTCTTTTTTAAAACAGTTAATACATGAATTCCATAATAATAATTTTATATAAAGCTGAAGACGTGCAAGCTTAACCTGAGACCTGGATCTATAAAAATACACAACATAGAAAATGAACAGAGTTGTGTTGAAATAAGCTCTGAACATATGAGCATAACATATAGTCTATGTTAATGTTTGTGTTTTACTACCAATGTAATATATTACACACTTGTGTAATACGGGTCAAATGGACTGTAACAGTATACTGTATACTGTAAGTATGTCTGCTGTCAAACACCAAATATAACAAATAGTATTTCTGGAAACAAAAAATAAGTAAGAATTTCTTACTGATCCTGAAGACTGAAATTCATCAGAAATTGGTATCAAATAATGTTAGATTTTAATGTCATATTCATAATAATGTCATAAACACGTCTCAGCATAAGTTTAAAAAAATCTGTGAAAACAATATTGCATTAATATGAATGTAAATTTTGCTGCAATGAGAAAGAAAAGGATGCATTTCCATCAAAACACAAGCTAATACTCTATTATTGACAAAGCAAAAGCAAGTGTGCTGAGGAGTGCTTATTAAAGCGATGATCAACTGCTGTCTGTTTAACAAGATTTTTTCACAAATAAAGCATAGATCAGTCCTGTTTTACTCTTTTTTTCATACACGTTCTGCAACATAAATATTTTATAGCTACAAAAATAAGGAGAATTGTAAATACTAACACCATCACTAAGAATGCTATTACATCCAAGCTGTGGTAGGAGTACCATGGCATTTTGTAGGACTCTGTCCGCAGATGGACAGCTCCTTTGTGTCTCATTACAAATTCAATCCAGAAGAGGGCATTGTCAAGTGGTTGTATAGGTTTGTCTCTACAGAGCCTGGAGAGTTTCTCCATGCTCATTCTGTAGGATGGATCATTCATTACTTCCTGTACAGCCTCTAGAAACACATTCCGGTCTATAGTGGCTATGTCCAGGGTCTGTGCTACACCTTTATATTTCATTCTTGACATATTGTCATGTTGATCAAAAACTAATGGTAAGCCAACTAGTGGAATGCCATGATAAATAGCCTCAAAAATTCCATTAGTTCCTCCATGGCTCACAAAAACTCTGGTCTTGGGATGTCCCAGAAGATCATTTTGTGGCAACCAGCCGATGAGTAATGTGTTGTTACCCAGAGATGCCGGTCGTCTTCCAGTGTGGCGCCAAATCACCTTTTGAGGCAGCTGAGCAAGTGCAGCAGCCATTTCCTCAGCTATGTCATGTGGAAGTTCTCCCACCAGAGTTCCCAAAGACACGATAACAACACCATGCTCTCCAGAACTTTCCATAAAGTTCTCCAGATCATCTGGAAGAGCCTTTGCTGGTTTGCACTGGAAGCAGCCCATGTACACAACATTGGGCATAGTTGGACGTGGAAATTCAAACACAAAATCAACTCTCATAAGCCAGATATCAGCTGCTTGCAATAATTGAAAATAATCAACATCTGGGCCGAAGTACCGGTTACATAAAGCACTATAATGGGGACTTACGATGCGTTTGTAAAGAAAAAGTCGTAAGCTGTAAAATAGCATGTTATATAACCTTTGAAAAAAAGTCATTTTGTCTGTTAACATAGAGAGGGGAACTGGAACGTAGGACAGGGGTGAAGGAGCGATTCCAAAATGTGCCTCCCCATGCACTGTCCAGCGGACATTGAAGACCAACGGTAAGCCAAGATAGTGCGCAAGCACAACTCCCCCACCGTTCACAGGATCTGTTAGCATCATATCATATTGGGTTTCTCTGATGGAGCTGATCAGTTTGTGATCATCAATTATGTGGATTACCATTTCACATACCCTCTTGTGCATCTCAGAAAACCTGTCCTTAAGTTCCATGTCCAAGCTGAAACGGGTCCAGAACGAGCTACCTTCACGTCGAATCTGCAGTTGTCTGGAAACAAATGTGCTGTAGAATGCCTGATCGTTACCCAGCTCAAAATCAACTGTTAGGGTGTCATAGTGGGGAGAGTCTTCTTTAATGTACCAGCTGTCAGCCGCTCGTATGACTGTAACATGATGATCATTACCATGAAGTTCCTTTATTAAAACGTTCATGTTAACCCAGTGGCTACCATCATGGGGAAAGACCAGGATTCTGCCACAATGAACCCAGACAGTGACCATCAGGATGGTGCTAATGGCAAAAACTGCATGAAACATCTTTTTAGATCTGGAAAACTGCAACGAAAGAGCAAAAGAAAAAGCTTCGTTTTTACTCGGCACAGTTTGAAGTAGGACAACACAAATTAACCACTCCCAAATAAGGTCTATAAAACACAACAAAGATGTAAGCGCACGAAGCGGACACTGTTAAAAAAGTCAAAGTAAACTTTATCATCTCTGCTATATATTGTACAAGTATACAGAGAGACGAGACGATGTGGCTCCAGTTTTTACAGTGTAAACAACAAAGAACAAGGTACAAGCAACAAATAAGGCACTATAAAATACAGTATATAAATAGAATATAAAATATACAGTTTAAACTAGGAGTATAATATAAATGTTAAACTTTAGAACGAGAGACAATAACAAGAAAGAGAGACAAAGATGTTGTGCAAATATGTTAGCAATAAGCCAGTCAAAGGAGTGTCTCACGCTCATTGCATGACTTGGCAGCATTGAGAATAAAGTATAACTATAAACCACGGTCCCAAAAGTGAATATACAGACATCCCAACGTGCAGAAACTCATTTCAGGGAGGTTCCTAGCTAACCCCAACCCGCCCGCACTGACATCTGATTGGCTTATTTCGCTAAGTAAACCAATCAGGATGCTCTCTGTCTAGCACGGGCTACATACGCAGTGATCGTCCCTCTCTCTCTCTCTCTCTCTCTCTCTCATTCTCTCTCTATCCATCTCTCTCTCTCTCTCTCTCTCTCTCTCATTCTCTCTCTCTTTCTCTCTCTCTCTCTCTCTCTCTCTCATTCTCTCTCTATCCATCTCACTCTCTCTCTCTCTCTCTCTCTCTCTCTCTCTCTCTCAATCACAAATTGCGACACTGTTACGGTTAAAAAGAAAAAAAGTTTAACTTTAACCAGGGTTAAAACCTCTCAACCTCTCTCTCTCATTCTCTCTCTATCCATCTCTCTCTCTCTCTCTCTCATTCTCTCTCTATCCATCTCTCTCTCTCTCTCTCTCTCTCTCAATCACAAATTGCGACACTGTTACGGTTAAAAAGAAAATAAAAAAAGTTTAACTTTAACCAGGGTTTAAGAAGAATGTTGTCTTTTATCTGCAGCTGGCTTTTAAAGGAAATGGGAGGTTATACCCGCTTTATAGCACCAGCCTCGTTTAACTGAAAAGACAGCCTCTTTAGACCATGTGACTGTTACCACTATTTTTGTGCTCATAAACTGTGCAAGTTATATTTGAAAACGACCTAAATGTGTCAGCTGTAAAAAGGATTAAAGTAGAGCCCTCGCCTCGCCGTCAGTGTGGAGGAGTTTTGCGTGTTGATGACCTTAAACGCCCTTTCCCAAAGCGCTGCCAGCTTCACTTCCTCGAGAAATATGAGCCAGAGAGCAGCTGAAAGAAGCAGAAAAATATATATAATGACATTCGACATCGAAGTTCTCATTTTGCTGATGCATATTATTCAGAATTAAAATGATCTAACCCTAAAATTCTCTCTTTAATTAAAGAACATTTAGTCATGTGGCATGTGGCCTCATGTTTACATTCGCTTTGGACGGGCACAGATCGAAGCGTTATAATGTAATACAGCTCGGGCTAGAAAACGGAGAAACCGCAGGTTTGACTAAGCGAAGCCGCGGCGCGTCACGAGTTTCACCTTCAAACACTTTATCGCCTGCGAACATTTTACTTACAGCGTCTCGGTGAAACGTGAGACTGACACACCAAGAGACTTCGGAGGTTCGAGTCGGTCTGATGCGCGTGGAGCTGTGTGCGGCTGGGAGTCAAATGCAGTAAGAACCGATTCCTCGATGCCTTGTAACTCAGAAATGACGTTTTGGGACAATCATCGCCAATATTCGAATCTGTTTGGAATCGGACTCGAGTCCTAAACGTTCCTAACGGAGCAGCGCGACTCCTGAGCTTCACAAGCGACCGTTTGCGGAATTTGCTGCTCAAAGGCGATGCGTTTTATTTAATGGTGTTGAGAAAACCACCTGGAACCTGTAGAGTCTAATGCTTTAAATAGAGAGTTCTAGTGCGAATTTGCTGTTTCCGCTCGGAGGTAGTGGGTGGCATTAGGATTAATTATGGTCTATGATAAATATGGTGAAATTAATTAGGATCTGTAAATCATAGGGTGCAGTTTAAATTTCTCTACAAGATTGTTACACAGATACACATATTACACAGATACACATAAACCAATCTGGTATATTTAACACAGATGTTACACAGATACACATAAAACAGCAGCAAATACAATAATAAGTTATAGATCTCGTGATGTATGTTTTGTACAAAATAATAGCCTATGTTGATACATGTAGAGAATAGCGTGGTCAGTACAATATGAGGCTATAGAACAGGCGCATACTCGAGACCGGGGGAGCCATTTTGGCTCTACATGTATTTGAACACATTACATTGATTTCACCAGTGTGCCCGCTAGATGTCGCAACGGCACCACAAATCCGCTGCTTTGAAAGAAAAATGTCATAAAGTACAGTACAAACATTTTTTACATGTCATACTTTAACATAAAACACCTTAATACCATAGCATGTAATTTTTTTTAAACAATTTGATCTCACACTAAGTGTAAAAATAAAGCCCTGTTTAGACAGAAAAATTGCACAGGCACACTAAAATCAGTGAATTGTGTTTGATTTGGGTGTTAACTGTATAGCCTGACAAATTTTCCATTTTATTTAAACATTTTGTATTATAGTTTTTCATACAGCATTTTCAACAAAATAAATGGCACTAATATCTTATAGGTAATATATGGCTATAAACTGTATGTACATATATATATATATAAGAGATATATATATATGTACACACACACACAGTGCCTAGAAAAAGTATTCATATACATACATTCTGTACTTTATATGTATATGTATATGTACTTTGTATGTATACATACATATATACATATATATATAATATTAATTGAACTTGAAAATGATTAAAACCCACTTTTAGTAGGAACATTTCATTCCATGAACTGATACAGATTTAATCTAATTTCGGCCTCCTGTATAAAAGCTTTTTCCAGAGATACCTCATAGTGGCAATGGTTAATCCAAACACAAAACACAGAGCAGAGAGTAAGAAAAGTGTGACATCAGCACTGTGGTATATGTACCAAGGCATTTTATATGACTCTGTTCTCAGGTGAGCGGCTCCTTTCTGTCTTATAATATACTCAATCCAGAAGATGGCACTGTCCATTGGCTTTGTTGGTGTGTCTCTGTGAAGTCGGGAAAGTCTTTTCATATTCTCCCTGTAGGTTGTGTTTTGGAGAACCTCCTTTAAAGTCTCAAGGAAGACATTCCTGTCCAGTGCAGAAAGGGACAGCAGCTTTGCAGCCCCTTTGTCTCTCAAGCGAACCAGATTGTCAAACTGGTCATAAAATATTGGAAGACCTACAACTGGAACACCGTTGTACAGGGCCTCCTGAAGTCCATTAGTTCCCCCGTGGGCCACAAAAACTCTGGTTTTGGGATGCCCCAGAAGATCATTTTGTGGCAACCAGTCCACCAGTAAAGTGTTGTTGCCAACAGTAGAAGGTCTTTCCCCTGTGTGTCTCCATATCACCTTTTGAGGCAGCTGAGCAAAAGCAGCAGCGATTTCATCTGCAATGTGTAGTGGAAGCTCACTTACCAAAGTCCCTAAAGACATAATGATGACTCCATGTTTTCCAGAGCTTTGCACAAAGGCTTCCAGGTCTTGAGGAAGAGATTTAGATTGTTGACAGTGGAAGCCGCCAATGTAAATGACGTTTGGCATAGTTGGACGTGGAAACTCAAAAACATAATCGACCCTCATAAGCCAAATATCAGCACCCTGTAAGAGCTCATAAAAATCAACAGTTGAGTTGAAATATTTGTCACAAACCGCCTGGTAGATTGGTTTGACAATAAACCTATGCTGAGCCTCTAGGGCCAAATAGAAAAATAAGTTTTTGATCCTCTGCATGAATGTCATTCTGTCAGAGAGCCCTGATCCTGTCAGTGGGATATAAGATATGGGGGATGGTGCGATGGCAAAATGTCCCTCTCCACTGGTAATCCATCGTACATTATAGACCAGAGGCAGTTTCAGGTAATGTGACAGCAACACGCCAGCACCCCATGCAGGATCTGTCAGAATTAGATCATACTGCTTCTCTTTCAGCATCTTCATCATGTCTGCATTATCAAACATGATTTCTGCCATGTTAGAGACAAATGTGGTAACTTTCTTTAAAATCCTAAAGGCTTCCAGTTGTACACGGATGGTATTAAATATAGAGCTTTTACCAAGCTTTATATCAAACAGAAGTTTTAGAATTTCTTTCATGAATCTTTCATCAAAACCTTCAGTCACAGGTACTGTGATGGAACTGTAATAAGATGATTCCTCCTTGATGTACCAACTCTTACTTGAACGTACCACGTCGACTGTGTGTCCATGTTTGTGCAGCGCTTGTATAAGGATGTCCATATTTACCCAGTGGCTTCCGTCTAGAGGGACAACCAAAATTTTGCCACCTTCACAAACAGGCCTAAAGCTTTCCAGGAGAGTTATGAAGACAAAACATCTCATGATGCATGTGCTTGTTGCCATTTTGTCAACCCCTGAAATGAACGTTTGAAAAATTGATTTAATTTGCCCAAATTGTTTAACTCTTCTTACAAAATATTTTAGCTCAACATTCTTACCTGTAAGGCTGTAGGGTGCAGTTTCTTGTGTGAGGCATGTATTAGTTCCTAATCTCTACTTCACCTGTGTCTGATAGGATTATATCTTTAAAGGGACGCAACTGTTCAATAAACCCTCTTTGTACTCAACATGTGTGATTGTGTCTTTCTGCATGTACTGTTGCTTTAAATACGTGGTGAATATTTAGCTAAATAAACCCTTTGCCCTTCTTTGAAAGGCACAAAACAGGGTCTAAGCAAACATGGGAAGTTCAGCATATGTCCTCATGGACATTTTTATCACCAATCTATCAGTGTGACTGAAAAGCGTGATAGAAATATTTTGTCATCTATGACAATTCAACATTTTCTTATGAGTAGTTTATTATGATTAATAAAATTTATTAATTATAACTAATGATATCATTGTAGTCATCCTCATCATCATAATATCACATTTGTGACCCTCCATGGCAAAACCAGTCGCTTCTCTCAAATTTTCAAAATTAAGTCATTATGTTTTCACGCAAGGGCATAAATCAACCTTCAAAACGATACCTATATGGAATGAATCGGACGACATATGACTGAGATATCAACATTCAAAGGAGTTGGGTTTCTCCTGTCACGCCAAATGAGAAACGGAGAAATCTGCCTTTGAAGTTGACTATCGACATAGCACTCACAGACGCTTGGTGCGGTCGTGGCTACGTTTGCAAGTACGGTAGCCTACGCTGCATTCACAGTCATGCGGATAGCCTACCTGCGTTAGGTTAACTGAACAATTACACACAAATGGTATAGGGGACGTGGGATTAAATCAAAACCAGACATACCAGAACAGTAGGTAAAAATACACATTTTAGATCAAAAGATAATGACAGAAACTTTATTATAGGAGTCATAACACAAATAATGATTACAATCTGCAAAATAAAAATCATTAAAACATAACTGCTTATCAGTTACTTTAGGAACAAGTGCATTCAGAGAACACAAATAAGAACTTTAAAAACTGACAAAAATGACATAGTTTTACAATTTTAACAATATATATTATCATACTATATCCATAAATGATGAAGGTACAACAGTCATTTGCAAAAGCTATTTGATTAATTTCATTTTATTATTATTGACATTTGCCATGTAGTCCGTTATGTATTAATTTGATTTCAAACATTGAAAAATGAACAATTTCCTTTTTTTTATTCCTTTCCTTTCCATAATGAAAATCGGAAATGTGTAAGTCAACATAGTTACTGTGCTTCTTTCTTGATTGTTTGTTAAGACCTGGATACAAGTCTGACTTGCCTTAGCTGCTGCTACCGCTATAGTTCGGAACAATGATGTTGGCCCATTTGTAAATGACAGGAATGAAGAGTAGCACAGAACCGAGCACAGATACCAATAAGAAGGCCCACAGGAAGACCCGATCTAGCACCTGAGCCACAAACTTCCAATCCTGAACAACCTGTGCAGGGAAAACAGAAATTAGTTTAGTTTCTGCAGTAGTGATCACCAAGAAATACCAACATACACATTTCAGATCAGATCCACCCCAATCTAATAGTCTCCACCCAGCTTTTTGGTACCTCAATGGCACTTTTACTGGTCCGGTACTTGAACCAACAACCTTCTGATCATGAAGAATGAGTTACTGAGACACAGCAGTAATTGAGAGTGCTGAGAGTGTTTGCCACATTTTTTCATTCACATTCCAGTCATTCCAGCTACAGTGAGAAATTCCGCTTTTTATTTTCCATTGCTTGTACTTTCCTTGATCACTTCTTCAGTACACATATGGCAGAGTTATACACCTTGATGTTTAACAGCATATACATTAGAGATGGGCCGATACCACTTTTTTATGTCCGATACCGATACCGATATTGTAAATTTGGATATCTTCCGATACCGATACGAATCCGATACGGTCACAGTCTTTTTAAACATAAAATAATGCTTTAAAATGTCTGAATAGATGATTGAGATTATTGTTATGCTTAAGGAAATGCTTGATTTAAATACTGTTTTCCTAACTAAAACAATGTAATAATTACACACACACACACACACATGTATATGCTAAATTATTTGTTCTCAAAAATTGTTCAATTAGACATACAGTATAAATATTTCTTCTTCTTATTGATTACACTATAACATTATAAAATTGAAAAAAAAATGATCAATTGAAAATGAAATAATAAAGCTTTGGGCGCGCGTTCCAGAATAAATGATGGAAAATCTAAATAAACGGCAGAATTGTGAGTAGAACGCTGGTTGTTGTGGTTATTTATCAGCTAAAATATGGTGTGTGTCTGTAATAAAGGGGACATTTTGACCAAACTCATTAACACAGAGCGTGTGGTTACATCGCGAAAAATGTCGAAAAATGTTTTTATGCATTTACTTCTGTTTCAGTGCACGGAACATCTCACAAATACTTTCACATACAGAGGGATCAGGTCTTGTCTTGTGTGTCACTATTAAGCCTCTGTGTGAAATACGAGCAGAGCTGCTCTAGCGAGTAAAATGAATTAAACGAAGCTTTGATTCTAGAAAAATTGCCTCAACCATTTTTTGTAGTAGAATTATTCTGAGTTATTGGAACAATGGTTTCAGCTCTACTTTACCGCAGTGCCACTTCCCATGCATAACGAATTGAGTGTACACACATTTACAGATCGGCTCCATAGAACGGCCCAATGCCACCGATACCTGATCCAGCTGTTTGAGCCCTTTATCGGACCGATACCGATCCACATATTGGATCGGCTACATCTCTAATATACATATCCAGATCATGAACACACACACATTTCAAGTTCACAGTTAAAGAAAAAAAAGGGGGTGATACAGACATTTGCTGAGATCGCTGAGAAGTGAGATCTAGAAACCTTTCTATATACACTGCATTGCCTATTAACCATAAGATACTCTGAGGATTTAGTATTTGTATTTTGACATTGGAAATTGGAAAAGAGTGTTTTGCAAATGAGGGAGGCTCGGTGGCGCAGTGGTTAGCACTGCCGCCTCACAGGGAGAAGATCCTGGGTTCGATCCCCAGGTCGACCAAAGGGCCTTTTTGTGTGGAGTTTGCATGCTCTCCCCGTGTTTGCATGTGTTTCCTCTGTGAGCTCCAGTTTCTTCCCACAGTCCAAAAACAGGCAAAATAGGATATGAGTGTGATTGTGTGAGCATGTGTTTCCTGCAGTGGGTTGGTCCTCGCCTTGCTCCCGGGATAGGTTCCGGGATGGCCAAAGATAAATGTATATTGCAGCTACCTTTAGAAGCATCTTTCTCTCACCTCTCTGACTTCATTCTCCTTGACCACGTGAAGAGTGATGTATCGAATGGAATCCAGGGCAGCTTGCAGGTTGTATCTGGAGTTGAGTAGTGGGGTTGTCCCTTCTTTCTGCACCTTCCCACAACTTAACCCCGTCGTTCCGCCGGTGTGCCCTCTTCTCTGGCACCCCACGCTGGTGGCGTAACGGTCAACATGACTGCGCATGCAGAGCAGCTTAGGCAGCCGGTGCAGGAAGATGCGACGGACCCACGGTGCCATGCCGTGATGCGTGGACGATGAACGGTGGTGAATGTTGATGGCAAAAACTGTGATGACAATAGAAAGGGTGACGAAGATCATGGTAAAAACCAGATATTCGCCAATGAGCGGGATCACCTGGTGGAAGAAAACCCAGTTGAGTTTGATGTAAAGCAACAGAAAACAAAGTCAATATCTAAAATGCAGCCTTTATCTGGGAAAGAACTTCAGAACTGAAATTAAACTAGCACAATCATACCATCAACGAAAATGAACTGAATAAACCATCTATAAACAACACTACCTTGGAAGAAGAGGGGATGATCTCCTCTATCACTAGGAGAAAGACGGTGAGTGAGACCAAAACTGAGGTGCAGAGCGATATTTTCTCTCCACAGTTAGAAGGAAGGTAGAAGACCAGTACAGTCAGAAAAGACAGGCCGATGCAAGGAACGATGAGGAAGAGAGTGTAAAACAGAGGAAGACGACGGATGATGAAGGAGTAAGTGATGAACGGATATGAGCAGGAGCTGTCCGTCCTTAAACCCCGACTGCCAGTGGCTGTTACAATCTCCCATTCACCGTTGTCAAAGTAATCTCGCTTATCCACATGAACGTCCTCCAGAAGAATGTCCACCTGAGAGTGACATTCAGCATTTAAATATCATAAAGACACTCAAAGTGGTCACAACTAAAGGGATTATTATGTTTCTGTATTACATACGATAATTGATACGAATAAAATGAGAGATAGCTGATGTATTTTACAGTGGCAGAGAAAAGTTTGGACACCTTTGCTTCAAATTTATGTTTGCTACTGGGAACTTTGATTGGCTCATTAAGTTATGTTTTTTCACAGTAATCTTTAGGAAAGTCCAGCTGACTGTCAAGTTGAGGTCTAAGATAAAGAAAACTGTCTGAAAACCCTGTTTGACTGCAAAAGACCTTCAGGAAGATATAACAGAGTCTGCATTTCTGGTCCACTGTAAACAACACAACCATCATGGTAGTATCAGCATAAGAAAACATTTTCTGCATCTTAATCGCAAAGTTTAGTGTCTGAAATTGCAAATGAATATCTAAACAAGGCTGATACATTTTGTCATGTGGACGCTTAAACCCAACTGAGGTCACAGGGGGACCTGAGCCTACCCCGGGAACTACGGGGACGAGCCAGGGACCAAACCTTGGCAGGCGCCAACACACCGCAGGGTGCACACACTTACACAATCAAACTCGTCATGTGGACTCAAGAAGTCAAAATAGAACTTTTTGGCCACTATGTTTGTAGAAAAATAGTCCCAAATTCCTGGAAAATAACATATTTCCTACAATTAAGCATGCGGGTGGATCTATCATGCTTTGGGCTTTTGTTGAGGAATGGAATCAAATAAATACCAGCATCATCTGTAAAAACATTAAAAGAAGGACGGGTCCTACAACAAGACAACGGTCTGAAGCACAAAATCTGCAAAGTTTTGCCATGGCTCTCTCCATCCCCCAACCTAAACGTCTGGATAAATATCTGAAGAGCAGTGATTCATTCATGATGGCTCAAGAATCTTATAGAATTAGAAGTCTTCTGCAAAAGTCAAATCGGCGAAAATCCTCCTCAAGTAAGAATTGAAAGAATATAAACCAGAAAACAACCTCTCAAACATTATTCCCCATCTTCTGTTCACTCAGCTATTCACAGTAACAGACATTACTGAAAGCCACTGTATATTCTGATTAGGTTTCATTTATTTTTTGTTATAGTGCAATCTTTGTTTCCCTAAAACTCTGTTCTAAGCCATGAAAATGTTGTCAAAGTGCTGCATATGAGTCTGGAAATTAACCTGTGAGCCATCATAGGTCCAGGAACCAAATTTCATAGAGCAGTTCTGAAGGTCAAAAGGGAAGAAGGTGACATCTATCGTGCAGGTAGATTTGTAGTTAGCGGGGGGCGTCCAGGAGATGGTGCCATCATATCTCACCACAGCCTTGGTAGTTGTGGCCTCAAAATGCCCATCTGCACTGTTGAAGTGAGATTATCAGCATAAAGTATTTTTTCTTAGTGACTGTCACCATTTTCCTAACTTTCAGGTACTTAGTTCTGGTATAAGTGAGCTTTACATACTTGTCATAGAGCACAATATCTGGGATCCAAATAGCATCAGATGGCACTCTGATAGAAGTGATCCCCAGGTAATCTTCAGGGTTCCAGCGCAGTTTCATGTCTACCCATTCCTTAACACAATAGAAGAAGAGCAATGAGAAAATATTTTTACAATTTACAGTTGAAATTGTTGAATATTGTGAAAAAGTGTGTACATGGCACAGCTAACTACATGTGAAATATCTGGCAAATTGTTACTGAGATCATTAACATTATAATTAATATTTAAAGAAGAGTGTTCCTCCTATTTACTATATGAAACAGAATGAAGAAAACTATTCTTAACTAATAAAAAGGTAAACAATGTATTTCAGGTGCAAATACTGTATATCAAATATTGTTAAGCTTTAACATGGGGTGTTACCTGCTTCATCCAGACATTGGTGGTCATCAGCTGGTTCTTCTCATCCTAAGAGGATAGGATTAGAAACAAAATTTAGAAAAGTGCCTGCAAAATGATATGCTATATTCACAATCTTTCAGCTTTCATCACTAACATATACTCTTTCATCAGCCCTTCCACCATGAAGCTGTAATACAATAAACTTTTAAAAATTCATTTAGTCATAAATGTTGACTTTCTGTAGAGAGACAACTGATATATACCACATCCACCAGCTGAGAGATGGCCAGTCCAAATTTGACCCGTATTGTCCCGTTCAGATCCTCCACAGGTCTCACCCATTTCTGATAGTCGCTGAAGAGATGCTTGAAGAGCTTGTCCTCTGTTTTGGCATACGAAGATAGCTTGGGGGGAGCTAAAGCGAAACGAAAGCACCATGAAAAACAGCAAAGGGGAAGATCAAATTATACAGGTGAGTGTACAAGGACACATCTCTCCTCAACACAGTGATTTAATGGATTTGTGGCTGCCTGCTGCAAAAATAATCAGTGTGGGGCAAGTTACTTCCAAAATGTGATACATTATAGCAGAGATTTGCAACAGGGACAACCCCAGGGGAGTATTTATTTCTTTTCTATATATTCTTTTTAGATAAATGCATTAAACTCACTATTCATAACAAAACACAATAACTTTTAAAAAGTGATTTCAGTAATGAAACTGGATTGCATGTCATGGACCACCTGAAATGCCGCCGCAGACCACCAAGGGGCCGTGGCCCACTGTTTGAAAACCCCTGCATTATAGAAAAGTTGTTGTTATTTTAAAGTATTTTATTACATTACAATTGTACTGAATTGTAGTACTCTTAATTGTAATATGTTACACGATTCCTGCATTACTTTTGAGTTACTTCCATCAAAATTACTCACCAAAGTAGGACTTCTCATCCTAAAATGCTAAAATGCAGTTTACTGCAGCTCATTCTACAGCCAGTCGAGGGCGATGTGGTGAATGTAGCCATACACTCTGTAGGCAATAGCTCTTTTACTAACAGAATTATTCTCTTGTGCAAAAGGTCTCGTGGTGTTAGTGATTTTTCTGATTAGAAACAAAGCAGCTTTTAATTTCGGGTTAAATGTGTGTTGTAACACAGGTTGCTGAAATATGTAACTAGTATAATATTCCTGAAAATTTATTAGTAATGTCTTATATGACTTTGTTACAGAGAAAGGTAAAACATTACGTAATTGTGTTACTTTTATAACGCGTTACTCCCAACACTGAAAATAACACAGAACCGAAATGCGTGTGGTAAAGAGAAACTGAGAGACAATAAAACATTCTCTTTAGAATCATGAAAATTTATCTTCAGTGATAATGGCTCAAGCTGTGGGTTCCACCACAAATGAAGATGGTGTGCTTTTGCAGGCAGAAGCAGCTTCAGTAGTGCCCTAATCTAATTTTGCTCTCAGGAGCAGGTTTACACAATTAAAGCGTATTACTGAAGGGGCAGATTCAGTTATGCACAAAGATTTATGATAGCTGGTAATTTAGAATTAGTTTATAGTGTGTATTCTGGGTTGCGTCATACATTTCTGGTAAAAGCCTCAAAAAAATTAATCTGAAACCTTTTTTACTGTAAAATGATACTTTTTATGGAATAATCTGCCTGAACAAAATCACTTATATAAATCTACCTTTATTGGATGAGATCAGATTATGGGCTCGTATGAGTTTTTGTTCTAATTTAGTTTGGAAGGAAGGCATTTATTACTGACCAGTCACAGAACATAACGTGTTATTAAAGTGAAGCCATTTTACATGTTTACATGTTTTAAAAATATTTTTATATCACTGCAGTGTACAAAACTCAATCTCAATCTCAATCTGAAATGTTAGATAAATAAAGGTGTCATAAAAAGTACACCCTTAAACAACTAAACCTTTGTTAATAACAATAATAACTACATTTTTGGTTACTGACAGTACAGAACCTTTGAGCAGAATCTTCATATTTCACGGGAGATTATAGAGAATTCTTGGTTTGTGTGTATTGGTGCTATCTTAGACTCCTAAGTTAATTACTATGGAGTCATATATTTCCTTGTTATACAGTATGTCTGACCCACACTGCAGTCACCTCTACTAACACTGATCAATAATTAAATTTATGGAACTCCTTAGTCAATGTACTGCTAATTAGCAGACATATCTTCCTGTCGATCACATTTTGACCCCACTTTAGATGGTGCAACCAGACAATGGACAACACAACTTTGGACAATTTACAGTGTTTTAGTCTCATGATTTTTAGTTTCACACTGTCATATTAACATTTATTTCTTCAAACCTGTAAACCTGTATGGAAATAACATTCTGATTAATCCTGAATAACATAACTTCATTTTGGAAGGTTTTACTCATTTTCTGCCTCACTCTGCTCATCTCTATGTCTCTCTCTATTGTTCAGTGTTAATGGGAACGCTGGTCTAGGATCTGATTACTCTCCAACTGTACTGACCTCACTGACTGCGTGATTAAATGTCAAACTGTTCCAAAAACAGCATCTTTGTCCTAACAGAGTTCTAACAGCTTCAGGAGATCAGCTTCATCATCCAGAATCTAGAGGGTCATGAAATTCTCAGATGTGTTTTGGAGATGCTCAGTAACACATTTTGGTTGAGAGAAAACTGAAACCAGTAATAAAACTTACACATACCTCTAGTTTAGATGATTCTTAGGTTTCCCTTAATCTTAACCTGTTCCCTTAGTAGCTTATTCTAATCATTTCATTAACAGCCGACTCTCATATACACTTGCACATGGTGTGTTTCATCTAGTTTCATCATGGCTAGTTTCTTTCGTCATACGACTGCTCTGTTCTAACTCTGACTCTGTTTCCAATGCAGCCTCTACACTGCCAAATGACGAATGATTTCCTGCAGTAGAACAAAGACAGATGGTAATTCATTAAGGAACCTGATGCTATCTCCCACTGGGAGATAAGACTATGACTGATCTTTATTTATCAGTGCATCAGACAAGAGAAAGGGAGAGCAGAGGGGAAAGAGAGCGAGAGAGAGAGAGAGAGAGAGAGAGAGAGAGGGAAAAGGGAAGGCAGACTTACAGAAATGTGGAATTAGTAATGTAAAGATGTGATATATCTACCTGGGTAGATGATCACATGATCTCATAACTCACCTAATGTGGAGCTGAGGATACAGCAGCAGGTTAGCAGAATCAGACAGGTGCACATGCTTTGATCTGGCAGCATGATGCCAGCAGCAGCATGAGGGCAGCAGAGTAAAGCTTTAGGGTGCCATAGGCACTGCTGGCACCTGCTGCACACACACACACACACACAGATGATACTTAGCATTAAAAAACTCATGCCCTAACAGGATATGGCAAATATGAGAAACTCTACCTGCACACATTTAAAGAGCAAATTCATGACTATAAACCCTGTGAGTAAAAGATCACAGAGTTCCACAGTGTTAGATGAAAGGGCACATCACACTGCACCTTCCTGCACTGCTGCCATACTCATAGCACTCAGTGAAAAAATTGACATGTTCCTGATCAGCATTCAGTGTGTGATCCCCATCACTGCGCCCACTCTAACCTGACTGTGCAGAGGAAGAGGAGAGGTCTTCCAAATTCTTCTGTTCTTGTCATCCATCTATCTCTTTGTGTCCATGTCTCCCAGCATCCTTTTTCCCAACGCTCTGCGGTCACCGTTCACACAAACCACACACCCCGCGTTTCTGTGTTCCTCCCTCTCCGCCCACTCTGCAAAACAAGCCCTTCCCCCTTTCTCTTGTGCCTCCTCCAACACACACACACACACACACACTAGGGGAGACAGCCAATCAGAAAGATGGATTTTATGTGGTTCGGAAAAGCCTGCCACCCTTTGGAGAGGAACAGGAACTGGTGAATGTGTCTCGTCATACACACAAAAATACAAAAAAGGTATAAAGATACCAATTCTAACATCTGACCCATATACATGTGACATTTTAAACACAAACTTTCACACATATCAAATGTACACATCTATTCTATATCCTATGGCTGCTGTGGGTTCTCAGTAGAAGAAACAAGTTGAAAAAGCATCAAATCAGCATTTTGCCTTAAATGTGTAAGCGACAATTATTATTGTGCTGAGACATTTTGGAGGGTTTAACGTCCCTCAGATCTCCTCTCTCCTCAGATGTGTCAGTTTGTGTCCATGTTCTTAATTACTGCTTCATTACAATAAATTTACTCTTCAGCGATTCAAACAGTGACACAAAATTCAGGACCTGATTTTCCACGTTTATCTTATTCATAGGATTCAGACAGTAAATGGGGCAGTCAGTAGCGTAACTTATAGGGAGTTGACCCGTGATAGGAAGCTCGCAGGTTCAAGTCCCAGACAGGTTAAAGGTGCCACTGAGGTACTCATGAGCAAGGTCCCGTCCACAAGCACTCCTACCCGGGTGCTGCCAAAAAAGCTGCCTACTGCTACTTCAGGGATGGGTCAAATGTAGAGGTCACATCCCACTGTGGTGCACTGTGTGCTGTGCTGTGGTATGTTCACAATGACAAATAATCATTCACTTAAAGTACTTTTTGGTGAGTGTGGCTCATACTACTGCCACAATTATTTAGAAATTTCCCTAGTTCAGATTTGCTTTGCATGTTAATCAGTTTTAATATACTAAAGGTCTTGCCTGAAATCAGGGCTGCCCACGCTGTTTCTGGAGATTTACTGCCTCACAGAAATGTGAACATGAGACCATTAGAATGGGGCCGGATCTGATCTCTGTAGGGTGGTATTTCTTCATAAAGAGAAAAATAATGAACCAACATTGTGAGTTTTTTTTTTAATTAAAAACAGGGCATGCCAACTACAGTTCAGCTAGAAAGCATGTGTCAGATGACAATACAAACATACACAGATGACAACTTGAAAACAGACGTTATAAACGGATTCTGGTCAGAATATTTTGACATCATATTACATCAATGTAAATCCAGGTTATTAACATACAGTGTTGATGGTTTTGTATCATTTATTTACATATATTTTACAAAACACTGAACCCAAAGATACAACAAGCATGGAAAAGCTATTGTCCATCGCTATGTTTTTGCCATTTTTATTAGTCATAAGTCATGTAAGCACTACTCATCTCACATTTTGCCGTTTTACTCTTCTTGTTTACTTTCGCGTAGTAATCTCCAGTAGTAGGACAGTCATCCTTTTGATCTGAAAATTACAAAACACACGCAGTGGAGTATGTAAAGTATATATTTCAATCTGAGATGGAAATGTGAAGTGGAAAAAAAGCATGCAAGCATTATTAGACATATATGTGCCCAACAGTAAGAGTTTTGAGGTTTGAACGTGTCGTGAAAGAGCAGCTCAGTGTATGTCTGTTTGTGGTAACGCTCTGTGCATGCAGACTTCTGCTTTTATTAAGTGCATGTGAAGGTTGTGTGAGTGTCGGTTGATGGCTTGGCTGCACGTTGACCTGACCACAAAGTTGTTGGTTGTAAGCAGCTCACTTACCACACCTCTGCAGGAGGCTGTACACCGCATGGCTTTTACTGCAAGAGGCACAATTAAGAAAAGACAGTTCAGGCTTCTAATTAAAGACTGCATGTGGAATTAATGCAAGCGTATATTTATTTGATATACGTCTTCACTTACTTTTCTGTATGTTCTATTGTGGGCAAAAAAAAAGATTGTTATTTTTATTGGCATGTTATTCAAAATATTAAACAAGACATACTTCATCTGTGTCAGGTTCCAGTACCTTTGTGTTTCTGTACAACAGTATAAAGGCCAACAGTGTTCCCACTGTTGCAGGGCTCTCTATCCAAACTGCATATAAAAACAATTATGTTAATGATTTTTTAAATTAGTTTTTCTGAAAAGCACGAAAGTCACACCACACATGTCCAAGGACCTACCACTGCTCATTTTCATCCACATTATCTTCCCCTTGTAAAATATATAGAAAAAGAATGTAAGTGAAATAAATGTCATATAAAAATAACTTAATCATAAATAAACATGACGTACCTGGACTCATATCACAGTACAATGGTTCTGCCCCTGCCTCTGGTGAATCACTGAGAGAGATTTTAGTTTTAATTGATACTTGTTATAATCAGTTTTGATTTTATTTTAACTTTTGAAAAGTAGTATTTTTTACCAAAAACCCACCTTTTATCTGCTTCTGTGGATAACTCTGAAAAACAAGAAAAAAAAATCATTTCTCAATTGAAAAGAGTAAGTGCCAACCACGGGCAGGTTGGTATTTACCCACTACTACAGTTCTGCCCACAGGTTTAATGGTGATATTCAGATCAGCAAATATTAGACCCATACTTTCAATCTTTTTAATAAAAGATTGCACAGTGATCAGTATGTATGGTACTGATCAGGTTGTTAGTTGCACTTTATACTCACTCAGTTTACTGATGTATTTGCGCCCATAACCTCCCAGTAATATCAACACAATTGCTAGTACGATGATCAGAACTACAGTTATCCTATGAACAGCAAACACTTTTGCGTCTGCAAAAAAGACCAACATTTTCACATATAACTACCATGCCTAAGAGATTCTGTAAACGATACGTGCTACAGAATTCTGAAGACAATTCTTACCTTGAACTTGAATAAATATGATGTTTTCTCCTGTTTTCCTCACCTCGCTGAGAGAGTAGTTGGAAGCTGAATAAACACAGCTGTAGTTACCCGACTCGTCAATTTTAATGTTAGTAAGAAGAAATGTTGTAGAAGTGAGGTTAGCGATGCAGTTTGCTGTCTTGATGTTTTTCCCGTTTCCATTGAAACTGAGATAAATGTAGATTTGGGTGCAGTCTTGAATTCCAGGGATGTTACATGTGAGGATCAAGTCCTCACCCTTTGTCACTGAAGTCTGCGTTCCTGAAATCTTTGCCGGGAAGATTTCACCTGTGATTAAATGTAGATATATTGAAGTAGGTTTCAAATAACGTTACACACCATAAACTAAGATATATACACTATAAACTGAGAATCACCCTACCATAAACATCTAGAAAGATTGATTTTTGTCCTGTGGTATTCACTGGAATCGTCTGGTTCTCCACAGAGTATGCACAAGTGTACACACCGCTATCTTTTACAGCAACGGTGAAGTTAAATGTTATATCATCTTTTTTGTTGCCTTCAAGTCTTCTCATTTTTACTTTGTCTCCATTCTTGAGGAGGTACACGTGAATCAAACCTACTCTACCCACTTTGCACTTAAACTTAACTTCCACACCTTCCTTCACTTTGGAGCTCACACTAAAAATTTCTGCTGGGTGCAATGCATCAGAATGTTCTGGTTATGAGGAAAAAATCAATAAAACAAGCAAAAACATAAATAATTGGTAGTCAGTGTATTTAAAACAAATAACGAACAATTGTATGAAGAGCAAAGGGGAATACATAAAAACAAAAGTTACCTTTCTGAAGAGATATAGCAACTATGATCAGAACTGGTAAAACAGAGACAATTAATTGATCTGTTATTATATGGTTGTTTTTTGGTTTGTTTGTTTTTTTCACAAATCTGATAATAGAATATGGTATAATAAAAATCTTTACTCACGATTTACAATAACAAAGAGCTTCATTTTAAATGCAGTTTCCTAATGTTACTGGTCATTCATTAAAACTAGAACATATGAATCCTTTTAGCACAGGTTCCTCATGTTTGAATGTGTACTGCGTGGGTGTGGTATCTGGCTGTGGGCAAAAAGATGTAATTTTCAGATCATAGATCAATGGTCCTGTTTCATTAAAACTAAAAGCAATTCACTGTTCTTCAAAAACACTGTGTTGTGTATTTGAGTGCAGTTATTAAATTCACAGAGTCTCCACCTTTGTTTGTCTTTTGTCTGTTGTAGTCTTAATGATGTGTTGATAACTTTGTGTGAATATTTTGTATTTTACATGCTGTGTGTTGTAGTGTGTATGTATTCTGTCATATTCTGTCTTATCTTGATCTCTGTAGCTCCTTGATGATCTTGTCTTAATTATGTTTTTGGGGAATTTCCGTCTGCAGATAACGTGTCAGTACAGGGTGGTAGGTGTTAATAATCTCTTCCATCCTTTATTTTATGTAGAGTCATATACTATCATTTACTAATAAGGCTGCTATAACTGTTAATAACATTTTGATAAAACTTGCTTGTTTTTATATGAAAATCACCACTTTACATACAAAACTGATCAGTTTAGCTGAGCAGAGAAAATGGAGATTTATCGTCCACTTATGATCTGAAAAAAAGAAATCCTTTTTTTTTTTTGGTGGCAAAATGTCTGAGGGCAAAGACCATTATTTCATGTTGAAAGCTGAAAGATAAAAGAATTCCTTATTGAGGACTTGAATGATGTTTTCTCTGGTTTTCCACACCTCACTGATAGAGTAGTGAGAAGCTAAAAATTCACAGCTATAGTTAACTTAAATTTAAATTTTAGTAGGAAGAAATGTGGAAATTGATCAGTTCTACATATAGGCTGCCATTGCAGTTTTCCTGTTTCCATTTAAACTGAGATAAATGTAGATCTCAAACTTGAATCCGTGTGATCCTTATGTTTGTGTTTTTGTTATCATACATATTTTTGTTAAAATACATATGCTTATGACTTTAGTATTTGGAAAGGAGGGACTGTTTAGGATTAGCAGGTGTTTCTGCTCTTTAATAGGTGGTTGCCCTGACCCTTTTGGTCACCCTTTTCTGGACATCTGTTTCTGTACTCGTATACAGTAGGTTGTTCCATAGCATATATGGAACTGCTTTTTGCTTACTGTGGGGGAAAAACGCTCTGCACTAAATTATTTGGAAACTTAACTAGTTACAGCACTTGTGTATGAATACTGAGACGGGCATAGTGCTTTAACACACCATACTAATTATTACTCTGCTAATACAGCTCTCATAAGGTTATGTCCAAGTGTATTTGCTGTTTTTCCAAGACACGACGCTAGGTTCATTTAGCAGATTCTTATACATAAAGTTGAGTATTTTACAATAGCTTTGGACAAGATGAATGTTATTTCTTCCCTTTGGTATTAAAAACAGACCCTGTTTAGAATAATAATCACCTCCCTTTACTGTTTTTCTCACTTAAAAATTTTAGTTTATTTAATTTTTTTCTGGATTTTCTTTTAATTTAGATAGTTATTTAGATAGTTAATTATCTAAAATGATATCAATAGAGTCATAAGGCCCATATAAGAATAAACATGAAACTGTAAATGTCTTGCCTCATGACAGATACTGGGTCTGCTCATTTTCTCCCTTTGCCCCCAGCATGCCAGCGGAAGTTTCTCAACAGGACGGCACCAGTCAGTGCTAACAGCCAAGCATGGTTCTTCTTGCCTCCTCTATTGCTGTTTACTCTCCCATCTCTGATTGATATGGGCTGCTTTGCAGGCTGCCCACAGCTAATGTCAGTGCTTCATCAACCAAGACTTCACCAGTGTCCAGATCGCACAATGACCCAACACTGGTCCACAAGAAGCCATGGCTCCAGCTGTACGGGAATCAAAATGGGGACAGGTCTGTGCCTCCTGTGGACTAAAGCTCTAGCTCTACCAGGTACTTAACTCATTGGTGAAGGTATGCACCAACAAGGTGTTATACACAGTTTACTCAAACTTGTGACCTTAAGAACTCTCTACTTTCTACTCTTTACATTTTCAAATCAGGTTCATTACTCTTGTTTCGTTTAATTAAAAAGACGTTTACTAGGCCATTTTGCCATGCATTTTACCTATTACGTATCAATAATGTGCGCCATCCAGACAACTTGACTGATTGGTTGAGGCTTAAAAACGTAGTTAACACACACAGAAAAGACAATCCCATCAGTGTATTCATCTTTGCACATGACGCACAACACGGTAGACATGATAAAGTAAGAGAGAGAGAAAAAGAAACTAAAACCAGGCAGCAACTCGGTGGGAAATGATATCGTGATTGCGGTGGCAGAAAGAAGCTTACCATGACAAAATTCAGTTCAGTTCAGTTCAGTTTATTTATATAGCGTTCTTTACAGCACTATAATATTTTGTTGTATGATGTGTTTAGGATAGAGATAGTCATCATGTATTAGGATGGTAATGGCCGATGGAGCTTTATGTTATCATGTGGATTTATTTTTCTTTGCTCTGCTTTCTAATGCTCGAACATGGAGTCCAATCAGCTTTGCCTTAAAATGGTAACTTTGTCCTTAGCAAGGGTACTTTGTTTTACTTGTACTATGGGTACTATGTTTTAGAGCCTGTACTTTTCACTTTAACTTGAGTACAGAAGTCGAGTCAATACTTCAACTTTTACTAGAGTCTTTTTTAATCACATGTATCTATACTTCTACTTGAGTGAAGAATGCATGTACTTTTGACACCTCTGCTCAGGGATTAGTCCAGGTCTTGACAGTTGGAGCATTGGTAGTCCCACCATGTTCCACCGAAGAAATGTAATTTTCCCAAGATTATGTTGTTTTTTGTAACAGGGAGATGTAAATGTGTCCCACGTCCTTGTGGAGATACTCTTTTTTAGCATTAGTTGATGATATAAAATATATAACTGATATAAAATATATTAATGGTCAGGACAACAAACATCTGGTAAACTAGGTTCCATAATTTAAAATTAAGGCACTCAAGACATGTAATTAATGAATACCTGCAATGTAACTGCTGAATGGCTCCTATTACAGTTGTAGCAAACACTCAACCAGGCCCCATCAGATTAACGCAATAATATATAAAGTCACAGCACACAAATCAAGAGATGCTACTTACATTTCTATCGTAACAGAATGCTCAGGTCGCATGCAAGGTGTTTTTTATTGTGGTTTTTCAGCTAGGAGTAAAAGACAACCATGAACTGCACTGTTTTGTGCTCAATAACATATTTGTTCCACTGCGAGGGCTTACGCCTAAACTTAGAAAATACTCTCTAGTCTTCTGAGAAAAAGGAGTTGAATAAGATTCTGATTTTGGTGTCGAAAAAGGACCAATTTGGATAATTTCATACCATTAGGTAAGAAGGGGTGGTTCCATAATAGATATTAATATTATATAATAGCAGGAGGTATAAAGAGCGGCAGAAATGTGGGATTTAGAAAAGGTTTACAAGGCTCTGATTAATTTTGTCCAGCTTGGCTTTACAAAGAAGCCTTTTTGCGGCACCTGTAGTAATAAACTTGGAAAAATGAGCGCAAAATGAAAGATCAGCTTTTGCTTTTTTAATCTTCTTTCAGATCTTCTGAGGAAGAACAAAGACAATCAGACAAAATAACAAACTGGAGGAGTCTTTAATCAGGAAATTAGCTCGGGGAGAAGTCCAGCTCATCGATGAGTATCCTATTAGACCTGGGGTGACATTTAGCAATGAGGTGGAGATTAGTGAAAGAATGGAATTTGAAAGTTGAAATGCTAAATTGTTCATTAAAATGAAGCAATGGAAACCATGTCATAAAAACACGACACATGAAAAAGGCATTTTAATGTATCATGCATATCAAGCATTTTGCTTCTGGACTTTTGCATATACCTCTCACACCACAGAAGTCAAGAAGCAAAAGAAGGGAATTAGTCTGAATATTTTGTTTTGACACAAAAGGTTTTATTTTTATATAATGACATCTCTGTTTGTGCATAATTACATTATAATACACTAAATTCACCTAGAACAGTTTGTGCTACTTGTAACATGGTCCATACATACCTGTTTGTTACAAAAAGCCATTTCTATCACTGCCAGACATACATAAAAACAGCACAGGAAAGATAGCAGTTAGAATAATATATATTTTGACATGATTATTTTAAAATACATTATTGTTTATTGTTGATGGCATAAATTTGTCATAAATAATTACTAATTTACAAAAAGCTTGGCAGTTATTAGGTCAATTACAAATCCTGAGTTCTGCAAATGACCCCATTACTTACTGTTAAATATGCTGTAGAGATAAATTGCAGTAAAAATGATCCTAAGCAGCAGGTAAACAGCAACAGCAATGTTGGGCCTCTTAGAGAAACAGTTGATTGAATACCTTCAGTAGCAGAAACAATTATTTTTTAAAAAGAAGTTTACATGATTTTAATACTGATGTGTTTATGGCGGAAAAGTGGGATGTCTTACCGGCGACAATGATTTGGATAGATTTGGAATTCCCTGAAATGTTCATTTTATGCATTGTTACCTCCTTAGCAATATATTTGTGATCAGAGTACAAACAACTGTAGCTGCCCGACTCCTGGACTGAAATATTATTTAATATAAAGGTACACTCCCTTATATCTCGAAGTAGATTCATATGCACTCCAACACCATCTTTAAGCAGGTACATGTGAATCTCATTTTTAATATCTTGTATCTGACAGGGGATGCCACACTTTATCTCTAGATTTTCACCAGGTTCTGCAGTCGAGCTGCCAAAAATTTCAGCTGCCATCCAGTCATCTGTTGAATCAGAATGATAATTTTATTGGCCAAATGTTTTATTTCATTATTACAAATTAGTAAGTAGGTATTAAGCTTCTCATTCAGTTTTTTATTTATCTGAATTGTGTAAAACCTTAGGAAAATAAATGGAATACCTTTTGTTGAATACTCTGATATGCCTATCATTAGCAAAGCGCCTTTCCAGAGAACAACAAAACAAATATTCACATAAAATGTAATTAATTTCATCGGAAACAGTTTCTGATTTTACTGATATCATATAGTGCTTAATTTCCTTTTCAAATAAATTTTATCTCAAATTTTTAATTATTTCAATTTCCATTCAAAAAGATTGTAATATAAATGCTATCACATGTTGAACTTACATATTGTTATGAAGTAGCAGGTGGCCATGACCGCTCAAACCCTCGGAGGAACTTCGTGTGAGAGTAAATCCTGATTAAACCGTAAGTCACACAGCTCTTGCTGTTATTGGCCAATTTTATCTCTGATCTTATTACCACCAACTCTGAGACATTCTGTTGGCTGGGTGCTGTGCATGCTGCATATTATCTAAAATCTCTTATGTCTTGCCTGATTACTTTTGATTGCTGTATTGTAATGCAATGGAAACAAGAAATAAAAACAGAAACATGAAATTTCTGAGCATTGCATCTTTTTTCTTACAACTTTTGTGGCTATTTTAATATTGCATTTTTCATGATTTTTTAATATACACTTAATATACATTTAGTTTTAGGAAATGAAATGTATTTAATTTTACTGGAGATATTATTATTATTAAAGAAACATATTTACAGAAAATAAACAAATATTTATATTGAACATATTTTCCATTTTAGAAAATGTACTTAAGAAGTATAAAACATTTACATTAATGTGAAATATTGCTTGCATATTTTAATTAAAGTAGACCATATCTGCCTTGGGATATAAGATTGACAATTTGTCAAGTTCACTCCAAAGTTGCAGAATCAGTGGACAAAAGAGAATGAAAAATCTTATTAGCATCACAGCCTCTTTGGTGAGGTACCAGTGTGTTGGGCCTATGAGATACGTGTGCAGGTTTTGCGATGAAGTAACTGCAATGTAACTAGTTAAGTAGTCCGAACAAAACTACAAAAGTCGGAACTTGTCTGATGTGTTTAAATGAGTCTAGGGTATTAACTGCAGGCCAACATGACTGAGTCAGGAAGCTTCATTTTATTTGTTCATAATTGACTGTTAATACGTATAAACCATCTTATTGTGAATATTAGCAAAATAGAGCAAAAAATAAACAAATGCATAAGAAAAATAATGCAAAATGTTTTTAAAAACTGAAAATTTGCTGGTTGATCAGATTCATCACTTTATTTAAGTAATGATGTTAGATATTTTAGGAAACTTAAAAGGACTTTTTGTGTCCAGTTCACTGAAGTCTATTAGAAACATCACTATAAATAACAAGAAACCTTGTTGCTGTCTGTCTTTTATTTCTTGTAAATTGTGTGCTACTTTTTTATTATGGCTAATTAAAATATTTATTTTGACATCATAACACATAAGTTCTGTCCATTACAAGGTGTTTGACATTTCAGCAGCTTCACTTGTTTACTGCAAAATATGGATTTATTCATAGACATTCTGAATGACTTTTTTTTGCTTTTTAGTCTTCTGTCTTCTAGTCTTCCAGCTCATTCTTAACATCTTGAATATTTGGTGTGACATAAAAATAAAGACATTTATATTATTGGGTAATGCCATATTTGTTTGTGCACAAACACACTCTCTTATACATTCATTTTTACAACAAAGACGCAGTGTTCATAACAGGAATTTCTACCATTTCTCACATTTGTGTTTGACAGTGAATGTTTCAGACGTACCTCTTGGTTGCACTAAGAAGTATGTGTCACTGTCAGAAAAACTGTACACAGCACAAGCAGGAAGGAAGTGAAAGTGTGTGATTATTTGTCATTGTAAACACCATAGCACAGCACACAGTGCATCACAAAGAAATGTGGTCTGTTTTTTGATAAATCAAATCGTACTCGGTTACTTACGTAACCTCGGTTCCCTGAGATGTGGGAACGAGTACTGCGTCGTAAGACGCTATGGGGAAAACTCCTTTTTCCTCTTCGACTGAAGCCTTTTTTCAATCACGCAGTGCAACTGCACGCTGATTGGTTTCTCAAAGTTAACTGAAGAAACCAATCGACTGACGGCGGAACGAGCTGGCCAAAGGCCGCGCCGCTTCGCCGGCTGGCGCTATTTGCATGCCGGCTCTATAAATGCGTTCAGATTTTTCAGAAGATCTGAGGCGCAGCACATGGCACGGGCAGGAACGCAGCATTCGTCTTATTATCTCAGGGAAACTGAGGTTACGGCAACCGAGTACGTTCCTTCGAATATTTCACTGTACCGCGTCAGAAGACGCAGGAACCAGTACAATCCGGCTGCGCCATGGGTGCGACTCAGTATGACACCCAAGGGGACAAAACCCCAGGAACGCTACAATATTACACCAAGCACAAGCAAAAGACACTATAAATGCCAGGTTTTGGTAAATGCTTCAGAGAGCCCTACTGGGTCAAAAACCAGGGACTCACA
The DNA here is from genome assembly GCA_032718565.1 of Distichodus sexfasciatus. Classification (NCBI taxonomy): domain Eukaryota; kingdom Metazoa; phylum Chordata; class Actinopteri; order Characiformes; family Distichodontidae; genus Distichodus; species Distichodus sexfasciatus. Next base: position 23,334 of record JAVGVS010000160.1, on the reverse strand, counting down.
CCAACAGGTAGAGCACCCTCAAAAATACACAGTCGGTCCACTGGACGACTTAACAGACAAAAACTCTGACTGCAGAGCAGGGACATTTAGGTTATAAACCTAATAAATGTGACGGCGAGGATCAGCCGGTTGCCTCACAAATCTCCAGAATGGAGATCCCGCCGACCATGCTCCAGACTTAGGCCACATGCCTCTGGTGGAGTGGGTTTTGACTCAAGGGGGCACTGCAGCCGTTGAGTGAATAACAGTGTAATGGCCTCCATAATCCACTTTGAAAGTCTTTGTTTTCAGAACTGGATGGCCCTTGGCGCGGTTACTGGAAAGCAACAAAGCATTGTTCTGAACTCCTCGAATGAGGCAGAACGCTTCCACATAAATCCTTAGGGCCCTAACGGGCAGCAGGTAAGTCCTGGTCGTCCAATCGGTGCGGGCAGGGCAGAGAGATCAGATGACCTGGGCTCTGAACGGAGTTGAGAGCACTTCCAGGCACATAACCTGTCTTTGGTTTCAGGACGACTCTAGAGTCGTTAGGCCCGGAATCTAAAGACGGTTGGATAGACAACGCCTTTGCAAATCGCTTCACACGCTTGACAGGACGCCAGTGCCAGTAGCAGGGCGGTTCTTAAGCGACAGCGTTTTCAAGCTGGAGGAGTGCAGTGAGCCCAAATGGGGCCCTTTCAGGCCCTTACACGGTGGATAAGTCCCACAAGGAACCAGGAGTGAGGGCGTGGGGTGCAACCGCCACGCTCAAAATTGATCACACAAAGCCTGCCGATCGAGCGCCTGCAACAGGGTGTTGCCATTGCTGAAGCGGTGAAACCTTGGACGGTCGACGGAGAACGCTGCTTATCCAGCAACTCTGCAGGAACGCCAAGACCACAGAGACTCTCGAGGAGACTGGATCGGTTCGTCCTTGCACCAAGCTCTCAAAGACGGTTTTATTTCACAGCATAGAGCCGAATGTAGACGGGCTCTAGCTCAGACATGGTACCAGACACGCCCGGAGGCCCAAAGGCGCCTATTGAAAGTGCCAGGACATGAAGGGCCCACAGCTCAGTCAAGGTGCTACAGCGAGCTGTTCGTTGAGAGAGAGGTCCCGCCTGGTGATCGTACACGGGCCAAGCCTCCAACAACTGAACAGCTCCCATACCCACGGTTGGTTCCTCCAGAAGGGGGCTACCAGAGAAAGATGCTACTTTCCCTGACTCGCCTGAGTACCTGTGGGTAACAGAGCGACAGAGGAACCAGAAGTGGAAGGTCTACACTGTGAGCCAGAGCATCCGTGTTCTCGTAAAAATAATTCAAGAGGAGAATTGTCTTCGAGGCAAAGAGGTCGACTGCGTCGTGTCAAGGTGTCCCAAACTTTCTGAACCGTGAGGGGATGGAGCGTCCAGGTTTCTGATTTGAGACATTACCCTGGATAGCATGTCTGCCCCTGGTCTAGTTTGCCCGCACGCGGCGATGTCTCTGAGGAGCGAGGCTGCCTGGGCCCAAATCACCAACAGGTATGCTTATATAAAAGGCGCCTGACATCCGCCTTTGGTGATTCACAAGACACCACAGAGCGGGCTGTCTGAGCGCACTGCAGCCCTTCAATTCCCGCAGGAAGGCAAGCACGGCACACCGCGCAGCATCTCGCGAGGCAGTTGATGTGCAGTCCTCGCCCTTCTGGACCAGAGGCCGGAGGTCGTTTGTTCTCTATCAGCGCCTAACCTGTGTTAGCTGCCCGTCGAGACCACTGCAACAGATCCAAACGCACTTTGGCCAGCTAACGAGGGTCCTTCCAACGTGGTCAGGGCTGCAATGCAGGCCCGAGTCATCACAAGAGGTGGCGCCATGTCGCCATCGAACTCTGCTTCAACCAGAACTGGATGGGTCGATATATAAAGCAGGCCCAGCTTAATTGTCGGTGAAGCTGCCGCCATGAGGCCCAGAAGTTCCTGAAAGGCCTTTGAGGGCATGAGGAGCCTTTCCACAAGCGAGGCTAAAAAGTGCCCAGATCACCTTACCCGGGCCTGCTGAGAGACTCCGCGGCTCATTCAAGACCGAAGTCAGACATTATCCCCAGGAACGCAGATTCGCTGGCTGGGTAATAGCATGTTTCTGGCGAATTGACCCTGAGTCCCAGGACACTCCAGGTGGCTGAGAAGAAGGCGTCCGATGCGATACCGAACTGCCTCTGACTGGCCAGCCGAGCCAGTCGTCGAGAGTTAGGCAAACGGCGGACCCCATCTGTCTCAGGAGGAGAGTGCCGCTGCCCATGCATCAAGGTAAAAAGTGCGGGGAGCTAGAGATAAACCAAAACGTGAAGGACTTTGTATTATTATGCTACACCAAGGCTTAATCTCAGAAAAAGCGCCAGTTAGCAATTTGATGTGAAAGTACGCGGCTTTTCAGATTCAGGACATAAACCAGTCTCGGGCGTAATTCTGGTGATTCGCTTTTGATGGTCACCATTCTGAACGCCGCTTTACCAGAGCGCGGTTCAGAAGTCTGAGGTCCAAAATTGGTCGGAGACCGCCGTCTTTTTTGGGGACGAGGAAGTACCGGCTGTAAAAAAGTTTGACTCGCTTTGGTGCCAGAGGAACAATCTCTATGGCTCTTTTCAGCAATTGCCAATACTTCAAAGGAGAAATCAAGGAAGTCTCATTATGGTGCACACAAGTAGACCACACCTCAAAGCTGGGGGTTCATGAAGCAAACTGCAATATGTAACCTCTCTTATTGTGCCTATCACCCAGTCTGGATACTGCTGGGATGGCCTACAGGCCTCGCCCGGCTGGGACAGTGATTGAATGAGGTTCATAGATTGGCCGCCTTTGGGGAGCTAATCTAAGATATGATTGAGAGAAAAATTAAGTTTTGAGGATGTAAAATTTTATTTCCGCTTATCACAGCGCCGTCGACAGCTGGCACCATGGCCGGGCGGAGCCGAACACATCTTTGTTTCTGCACCCGCACTAAGCTGGTGGTGAGAGGCTGGCGAGAGCCGTTGGGTGGTCCGCTGGGCGGACTTAACCCTTCCTCTTGCTCACAGTGTTCAGGAGACTTCTTAGAGCGTCCAAGGCGATTCTGGGCCGGGGACCTGTACGCTGGTGGTAGGAAGCTGCTGAACGTGAGCGACTTCGCTTCTTTGCGGTCCGAACAGGGCAGGAGCAGTGGCTGCCGAGTCGGCTCTATTCTGGGGCTACTAGGAGGCAGACGACGACGAACGCTTTGGGGAGAAGTAAATGTGATTGCCTGGGACGACTTTTGAGCTCTCAGAGAAGCGCCCAGCAAACCCTCAACCGCTGACCGGCGAGGTTACCTGAGTGACAGAGCTGCCGAGGAACGGGATTTATCCGCTCTTCATTCCCGCCAGGTTAGCGATGGCGCCCAGACCACTGCCGACAGAGCTGCCGATGGCCTGCTGGCTTTGCGGCGCTGAAGGCCAGGTCCGCCGCGACCGCAAGTCAAAGGCGGAAGTGGCTGCCGGTGACCGCCAAGCCGGACGCAGTATTTAGCTTTTCGAAACACCTGCGTGAACGCTGGCGGAGTGCAGGCCGGAGCGGCTTGCCGGGCGGCGGCGCAGGCGCCGCCAGCGAAGGCCAGCGGTTCTCTGCAGGGCTTGAAGCGGGTGGTTTGCCTTAGCTTCAACCAATGGCCGGCGGCGGCAGAGATGTGCGCCACGGGCTCATTCCAGCCAGAGGGTAGGTGAACGTAGTTTTTCTCGGGCGCCAACGGAGGAGAGCGCTGTAGAGGAGAAAGTCCGGACTCTGGCAGAGTACGGAGAGCGCCACGCCTAGTGAGCCCAACATGAACTTCGGGGAAGAAGGCAGAGCGTTGTTAGCCGCCGGGCGCCCGGTAAAAACCACTCATTCAACCTGCTTCGCGGAGGGTTCGGGGACCACTCAAGTCCGGAGCTCGAGACAGCTTTAGACAGACGCACGAGCTCCTCATCGCTTCCGGCCCCTGGTGCTACGGAAGATGACGGGCGGCCGGGCGGGTTGTGACCAGAGCCCGCGACCGCTACCGCTGCCAGAGAGGCAACCAGTAATGCTGTCGCCGCCGCCTTCTCCCCACGCCGGATTAACCAGATCGCCGCAGCCGCTGGGAGGGACGCTGGTCACGCGATGAAGCGAGACGGTCAGAAGGTGGCGAAAGCTCGCGGCACAAAGCCGCGAGAGTTTGTCCACAGACAAACGCGCAGCCACTTCTTCCTCGCCGCTTTTTCCTCACAGGGCCCTGGGAGGATGTAAAGGGAAGGGAGGAGGGGGCGGGGTCGCGCTCTGAAAAGAGCGCTATCCGCGAGCGCACGTAATGTTGAGAGCTTCGCGAATGCGGGCACCGATGGAGGAGGAAGCGCGCCTGGCGTGGGGCTTGCCGAGACAGAGCGCGACACTTGATGGCCGCTGCCGAGCTGTAGCGTTTCCGGAGCACGAGTGCACGACGGGCGAAAAGTATTTAAAAATGCCAGATGCTTTAGAAAGAGAAAATAAAGCTCAAAGCCGAAGCGGCAGGGGAACGGGCGAAACCAATTCTGCTGCTTAACGCTAATCGACGCGCAGGTTTTGCATTTGTGAGTCTTGAAGGCAACAAATGCCAAGGCTGAAAGAAGAAAATTCGAACTTGACGGGCGAACGGCGACGAGTAGGAGCTGCATGCAACATACGAAGCCGGGCGGTTACGCTATTGGCCAAAGCCTGTTCTGCCGTCAGTCGATTGGTTTCTTTCAGTTAACTTTTGAGAAACCAATCACGCGGCAGTTGCATCATGCGATTGAAAAAAAGAGCCAGTCAAGAGAAAAAGGAGTTTCTATGAAGGCCTACGACGAGTACGAGGAAATATCGTAAAGGAACTCTGACTTCTCCCTCGAAATTTATTTGGGACTACCTCTTTAGTTACTTACCTATTAGATGACATCTGTATTACCTGTAAAATACAATTCAACTTTATAGCAAAATGTATAAGCTTTTATAAAAAGCATTTAGTTAAATCCAAATGTACAAATAATAATAATAATAATAATAATAATAATAATAATAATAATAATAATAATAATAATAATAATAATAATAAAAAGCATAACCAGAATTTACCTGCCAATTCTGGTATTGTGTCATATTCAAATGTGTCATCATTCTCCAACCTGTATGGATTATGACATTACATAAGCACTGAGCACATTTATCCAACACCATTAAAGACCAAATCTGGGGCATGTAAAACAAAATGTACCTGTCCAATGTCCAATTCTCTGGACTGGATTCTTTAAAACAGACCATACAACATTGAATACAGTTATATTCTGGTATAAGTTATCAGTCGTCTAAGTTATAATTTTCTTATAAGACAATTTATCATGAGAAAAAAAACTTTTGTGTTAGAAATTACCTTTAGTGTTATCTGTATTATCTGGTTTACTGGTACAAATTGAGAAAGGGGATTAATGTTATTAAGCTATAGTCCATTCCAACATTCAATCAGTACAGCTGTTATAGATTCATACCCACTGTACCTGGTTTCTGGAATTAGCTGATCTACAGCATCAAAAAAAAAAGTTACTTTTATACTCAACTCTTAGTGAATAAACTTCCTAATGTAAAAATAGATAAGGATGTCCTCATTACTTACTCTTAAATATTTTTGTTCTGTTAAGATATAATGCAGTAAAAATGATCCCAAGCAGCAGGACAACAACAGAAATAACTGGGGCTTTTAGAAAATCTGTTGGTTGAGTGCCTACAGTAGAATGAACAATTGTTTTTTAAACAGAAACTTAGTAATTAACTCTGTGTATGTTCATATTTTACAGTACATATCCTTACACTTAAAATAAAATTTTACTTCAATATTGACTTGAAAACTGGGGCATTTCTTACCACTGACAATGACTTGGATAGACCTGGAATTTCTTGAAGTATTCATTCTATCGATTGTTACCTCTTTAGCAATATATTTGTGAGGAGAGTACAAACAACTGTAGTTGCCCGAATCCTGAACTGAAATATCTTTTAAAATAAAAGTACACTCCTTTACATCTCGAAGAAGATTCATTTGCACTCCAACACCATCTTTAAGCAGGTACATGTGAGTCTCGTTTTTTACTTCTTGTAACTGAAAGGGGACGCTACACTTTATCTCTAGATTTTTTCTGGCTTCTACAGTCGAGCTGCCAAAAATTACAGCTGCCATCCAATCATCTGTTGAATCAGAACAACACAATTTTATTTTAATTGGACAAATGTCTAATTAAAGTTCAATTATTAAGAATAAGTCATTGCTGATTCTGATTCGAATAGGTTTCTTTTCATTGTTTAATCTCATAGGAAAATCAAATACCTCTTGTTGGAGACACCGATAGGCCCATCATCAGTAGAGTGCCTATCCAGAAAACATGAAACCGTTTTTATTAGCCATATTTATATTGAAACATAAAATGTATCATTAATAATGTATGTTTAACTTACATATTATGTAGCAGCATGTGGCCATAGCTGATCAAACCCTCAGAGGAACTCTATGTGTGAAAGTAAAATCTGATAGTCACACTACCGCCTGGCGTGAAACAGGGAACTGAGGTGCCTTTGAAGACTATACTGATAATTTTAATAAAGAACAAAAACTGTCCATGATGGGTGAAATGAAAACTGAAAAAAGCCCCTTCTTCTTTTTCTTCTTACACGGGGATTACCGGGGTTCTCTGCGCAGGAATGGGGTACTTCAGAGCTCTCAACATAGCAACGGGACTTCAATTACACTCCTGCCTGGCGTAAAACACAAACTGGACACGTTGGGCGAAACAAACTTCTTACTTGCACTGAACACAGAACTCTGCAAAATAAGTTTAACGCAACAGTGGACGGACAAAGACAAAGGGCAGATGCAGACTACAATAAAGAGACAGAAAATAAATAAGGAAGAGGTGGAAAAATAAAGCTAAACTGAGCTAAAAACCCAATCAGACAAATAGGACAAAGACTGAGACCCCAGACAAGACTGGAAAGGGATGAGCCATGACACTGATTAAATTCTTTGTGAATCTTTCCATGCAACATAGTACTGGGGAAGGAACGATGCATTGATTTACATCAATACATTCATTCAGCGATCAACAATCTCATCAGTGATCCAAAATGATCAGAAACTTTCAGTTATTTTAATGAATTGAAAATTTTTACGGGCGGCACGGTGGCGCAGTGGTTAGCGCCTCACAGCGAGAATGTCCTGGGCTCGAACCCCGGGGACGGCTATAAGGCCCTTCTGTGTGGAGTTTGCATGCTCTCCCTGTGTTTGTGTGGGTTTCATCCCGGTGCTCCGGTTTCCTCCCACAGTCCAAATGTATGTACTTAACTGGCGACTCTAAATTGGCCCCGTAAGGTGTGAATGTGAGTGTGAGTGCCCTATGGTGTGTTGGCACCTGCCCAGGGTTGGTCCCCGCTGTGAGTGCAGCTCGCGCTGTCTCACTAGCCTCGAACTCTGAAGATTCTTTGCACGCGACACGTATCCAAAAAAGAGTCTTGAGTCCAGTCTTTTCTTTTGTTGTCTTTTTTCTTTACTACAACTTAAGACTTTTACAAGCAAAAGATGAATTCTCAGGACTACAAAGATACTTTATGTGACGGTCAAAAGACTAACGCTCCTGAATTCTTGGCTTCAACTCACTTCTACCATCTGTTTATGTTCTTACTGCTTTATATATGCATTTCAGGAACCAATCAGATTATGGCACGTAAGGCGACTAAGTAAGTAGGCGACTACTGTTACGTACTAGCTCATTTAACGTATACACGTATTAATATAACTACCTCTGTTACGCAACACTGTACAGAAAGTCTATATAGAATGTTCCAGAAAGATTCAAATTAGAATTATAGCTCTAATTTCTACTACAAATAGTTATGAAATATTAAATCCAAATATTCAAACATTCATGCAACACAAAATGGCTCTAAAATCCTGGCCCCTAATTGACTAGGCATTAGCATATCAATTACCAACTTAAATTCAAAGCCATAAACATTCTACTATCTAGTTAAGTCCGTTTCTTTCTTCTTCTAGCAGGCACAACTTGGTGATGGGTCTTTGTATGGTGTTTGTCCTTGTCTGGAGCTCAGCGGTTTGAACTACCCCTCCTGTGGTTCCCCGTCAGAGAATCAAACCCCCGGTCTCCCGTGTGACAGGCGGGGATACTCACCACTATACGAGCACGGCCTCATTATCCTCTTCCCTTTTACGCCTTGTTGACAAAAATACATTTGTTATTACAGCTGTGCCCTGTGTGTTGTCGTCGGCACTGTTCTTCTCTGCAGTGGTCTCTTCCTTTACCACATGAAGGATAGCAGGATGCTTAAGTAAGCAGTCTGGGCATGTGGCCTTGCTAATACAGTCCTTAGACAGATGTCCTATAACAAGACACCCAAAACAGAGCCCACGCGACTTCAAGAATTCAATTCTCTTCTTCAAAGGCTGTTCCCTAATCATGTGACACACGTTCAGTGCATGTTTTTTCTTACAATACAAACAGGGACTTTGGAAAGCAATAGCTGACTTAATAGCTGTAACTGTACGTTTCTTATCCGATTGACCCTTAATGGTGCACTTATCAGTAGCAGATATGTTCACAGCAAAGCTGTTTCTTTTGGGCTCACCCCTTCTGAAGCCGACCTTCTTTGGGCTTTCCTGTCTACCTGAGATGAAGTCTGGAATATCTCCAAACAACGGGTCATTAATTGCTTTAGCTTCTCGACAAATGAAGTCCACCACATCGGAGAACGTGACTCGTCTTTGTTTCTTTTCTTGAATATTTTGCACAGAATCTCTCCATTTTTCTTTTATTTTGTATGGAAGTTTGGATATGATGCACCTCATGTTGGTTGAATTGTTCATCTCTTTGGCATAGTTTGTGTCATCCACGACGTTACAACATCCGGTCAGGAACAAAGCAAACGCTTCCAATCCTTCTTTGTCCTCTGATTTTATCTGAGGCCATTCCAACGCCTTTCTAACATAGGCATTAGCAATTTTCAGTTTATCTCCGTATTCCTGCTCAAGCAATGCTCTAGCTTGTTCATAAGCTTTGTCTGGTTTCATGTGCTCGCAGCTACGAACAAGTTCACGTGGCATTCCACTCGTAAACTGTCCTAAGTAGAACAACCGGTCCTGATGACAGTCAGTTTTCCTGTCGATGACAAGTTCGAATGCTTGTATGAAAGACCTGTACTTAAAAGGATCTCCTGTGAACACTGGAATTTCTGTGTGAGGCAGTTGAGTCAGATTTCGTAGTTTGATGAGCATCTCAGTGACCTTAGTTTGACGCTGCAGTATTTGACACAGGCCATTACTGGAATCTGGCTGTTGAGTTCTTTCTCTTACAGGCAAACTAAACTTTCCGCTTAAGGGATTTATAGTTGGTTTCAAACTGATTTCGGGCAACAACTTGTTCGTTTCAAAATGCTCGCTGTCATCCGTTCGCTCTTTCTTTATGCTAGCTAAAGGTTTTGACCTGGTTCTAGACGGTTCTGAGTCGTCGTCTGTAGACTCATGTGTATCCTCATACCTTCTATAGACCTTTAGTCTAGCGTTTGACACGTCAAGTTCAGTTCGTATCTGCACCTGGTTCTTCCTTGCCCTCAAATGAGCTTCTTCTTGTTCTCTTTCTGCCTTCAAACAAGCTTCTTCTTGTTCTCTTTCTGCCTTCAAACGAGCTTCTTCTTGTTCTCTTTCTGCCCTCAAATGAGCTTCTTCTTGTTCTCTTTCTGCCCTCAAACAAGTTTCTTCTTCCAGTTCTATTTCCTCCTTCGTAATCGCCACTCTAGCTAACAATGCTTTATGTTCTGCTTGAAGCTTCAGCCGAACCAAGCTAGCACTGGATAGCTGAGATGTACGACGTGCACGACTTTTACGGATTATACGACCTGCGACAAGACAGACATTAGAAATACTATCATCAGAACTGACATCATCTTCCTCTTGACGGCTGCCGTTAGCATGGACGATCCATTCTTCTACTCCTTCTAAGAACAAATTTAATCCTGTCTGTCTGCTTTCATATGTTTCCTGATCACCTTCTCGCTCATCTTCACTCCACAACTTCCACAACTCTTCAGTAGCGTGTGTGTATTCTTCAAGACATCTTTTAAATTTTGGCAAAGCTTTTTTTTCTATGATATCGATATTGCGTTCATCTTGCATCAATTTCTCTAAATCACTTTTCTCCTTTATGAGATGCGCCAGCTTCCCCCTTCTGCTATTCTTCAACTTTAACACAGCCGATGCCTCTTCATCAGGCTCTGGCGCTCTCTTCTGGTCTACAAACGCATCCACGATCTCTGCTTCCATTTCGTTGCAATACGAATCTCAACACACTGCCTGTGACGTTTCCACCAACGTTACGCAGCTTCTAGACTCTTTCGGCTAATTCACAACAGCTTGTGAAAAGTGTTACTGAATGTGCAAGATCTTTTCTCTTGAGCCCTAAATGGCTTTCTGACCTGGAAGTTCCGTGGACGTTTTACTAACACGAAAGAGGAGAAAGTATCTGACCTGGCACCTCGGGCTTCTTCGGACCTTCTTCGGGGGAAGCTTGACGCAGTCGACGCAAGATGCCTCCGTAAGTTTTCGGATTTCTTAAACTTCGCTGGCGGTTTCCGTTTTTTCTGTCTTGATAGCTTTGACTTGATGTGAGTGCAGCTTGTCTCACTAGCCTCGAACTCTGAAGATTCTTTGTACGCGACACGTATCCAAAAAAAGAGTCTTGAGTCCAGTCTTTTCTTCTGTTGTCTTTTTTCTTTACTACAGCTTAGACTTTTATAAGCAAAAGATGAATTCTTAGGACCACAAAGAGACTTTACGTGATGTTCCAAACACTGTAACGCTCCTGAGTTCTTGGCTTCAACTCACTTCTACAGTCTGTTTATGTTCGTGCTTCTTTATATATGTATTTCAGGAACCGATCAGATTACGGCACGTAAAGCGACTAAGTAAGTAGGTGACTACTGTTGTTACGTACTAGCTCATTTAACGTGTATACGTATTAATATAACTAACTCTGTTACGCAACACTGTACAGAAAGTTCATATAGAACGTTCCAGAAAGATTCAAATTAGAATTATAGCTCACATTTCTACTGCAGATAATTATGAAATAGTAAATCCAAATATTCAAACATTCAAGCAACACAAAATGGCTCTAACACCCGCCTTGCGCACGTAAATTCCCGGGATAGCTCCAGTCCCCTCGCGACCCCAGTTGGGATTAAACGGTTCAGATGATGAATGAATGATATTTTTACTGGCCAGTCGGGGGGCTCCTGGCAGGCTGGCACACTTGGGGGCATCTGCACGTTAATCCGCGCCTGGATATGGCCTCATATTGATTGCTGGCCTTTGAACTGAACTGTCTTTGAAATAAAATAATCGTAGACTTTGTGATACTGGCTGACATTGACTTATTGTATTCAATATTATTGAAATAATATTGTTTTGTGATGAATACATATATATATATAACTCTCAGCTAGATTACTGTTATTGGCCAGGTATGTTTAACACCAGGGAGACATTCAGTCAACTGGGTGCTTTACATGCTTCACAATGTCTTACATGTTCACTGTTAGTTGGAGTAAGGCAAGGCAAGGCAAATTTATTTATATAGCACATTTCATACACAGAGGTAATTCAAAGTGCTTTACATAAAAGGAAGTAGAATAATCATAAAAACAATAATAAAAACAAAAAATAAGTTTTATTGAGTAGTCAAATATAAAACATTGTGCAGCTGTTTTTATTACAAATTCGTGAAGATTCTTTTATGAATTGCATCACTCATTGAAATCTATCTGAAATGATGGTGCTGCAAATAAACTTTACTCTCTTTTGCTGGAGATAGTGATATGTGCTCAGGTCACCTGAGTACTGAGCCGGTTTTTCAGTTTTGCTTTTCACCTTGTGAGTTTCAGTTTCCCCTTGTTACTTCCTACATCTGTGTTTGTCACATGACCCTGTTCAGTTCTCCAGGGTTTTTACCTCTTTCCCCGTTCTTTTAACTGACCCAGAACTCTTGTCCAGTCACCATCACTCTCAGACTTGTTTGTTTCTGGTCCAGAGGTTTTCATAACGCCACCGTCACATCCAGCCATGCTGGCACTGTACACTGAAAACCCCACTTCCTTTTCCAGCTGAGCAGTGGAACTTCGATCCATCAGTATTTTAAATCCCAGCTAAAGTAACTTCTGCTTTTTGGACTTGGTTTTCGATCCAGTTTTTTATTTTTCATATGTACTTTTGGACTTTAATCTTGCACCAATCTGCTAGATTTAAATTTTAAAGATTTAGAACTTGCTTTTTTGCACTTACCTTTGCACCTTTTGGACCTTAGTTTTAGAGGCTGTTTTTTGAGTTATTGTAATTATTTTCATTTTGTTTCTGCTTTTTCTTTTGTTTGCGTTTTTTAATTTGCAGCGAGTTTTCATTTTGTTTCTGCTTTTTCTTTTGTATGTCTTTTTTAATTTGCAGCGCATTTTTATTTTGTTTCTGCTTTTTATTTTGTATGTCTTTTTTTAGATTGCAGCGCATTTTTATTTTGTTTCTGCTTTTTCTTTTGTTTGCGTTTTTTAATTTGCAGAGTGTTTTCATTTTGTTTCTGCTTTTTATTTTGTATGTCTTTTTTAATTTGCAGCACATTTTTATTTTGTTTCTGCTTTTTCTTTAATATGTCTTTTTCTAACTTGCAGCGCATTTTCATTTTGTTTCTGCTTTTTCTTTTGTTCGTGTTTTGTCTCTAGGGGCCACCGTAACAAACACCTTCGTAACATCCGAATGCAAATAATTTTTTATCTTCCTCATTTCACAGCAAAATGTTTTCTCTCACTGCCGCTTTCTACTTCTTCTGTCACTTAACGACAGACTGGACGCTTTTATGGTGTACACTGCCACCTGCTAGAGTCCTCAAGATTAAGCGCAAGCGCACCCGTCACGTAGCGGCCCTTAGAAAAGATGTCGCGGTGAGTGAAAAAAGGCGATGAAAATGCAGCGCTTTATAGTTACTGCAGACACTTTGACAACAAATGCAGCCTGGGAAAAAAAAAACGAATAAAATACGAACGTGAAAGTACCAGATGACGCTTTTCATAACTTAGCAACAAAAAGCACCGAGAAAGCGCTCTGGAAGTGAGGTGTTGACAGCTCTCTTTAGCTGTTCTTTGGCAGCGGCAATTTTTTTTCCCCCGCTCTCAGGGCTCTTCAAGTAGAAATTTGTTGAAAATTATTTGTTTAATATTGTTTGATTATTTTAACTTGTTTATTCAGTCTGTATAAGAATCCAAAAAACAAAACATAAAAAAACCCACAATATGACAATATATCGTGATAATTATCGAAATCGATCAATATGACAAAAAATATTGTGATAATGTTTTTGTTCATATCGCCCAGCTCTATCTGGAAATATGTTTTTTAAATAATTAAAATGCAATAATTGTAAAAAAGTGATTTCAGTAGTGGAACCGGATTGCATGTCACAGACCACCTGCAATGCTGCCGCAGACCACCCCTAGGTAACATAGTGTCAATAATGTAGGCCACTGCATCACCACCGCCGCTGCCATTAGTTACAGTAATACTGGCAGAGATTTTAACAGACTTGCATGGAGAAATTATGAGTTCAGAGCTGGTAATACTCTGAACTCCAACATCACTCTAAATAACAGGTTAGCTTGTTTCTGACAGGCTTTAATGTTTTTGTTGTGGGTTACTATCAAATATGGACAATTAAAATACTTCAAATACTTTTTAAATCATAAGATATAATGTACAGTTCTGAGCATTACAAGATGTTTAACATTTCAACAGCTTCACCATTGTACAGCAGGTTGCTGATTTATTCATACGTAGAAAAGACTTTATGATTGATACTTTTCTTTTGCTTCTGGACTGTTGTATAGACTTCGGATATGACAGGCTGTTCCAGCTCTTTCTTAATATCTGGAAAATTTAGTGTATAAAAAATAAAAATATATTGTGCTCATAACATCAGGCATTTCTAAACATTTATCACATTACTATTTGACAAAGAAAGATCCACACGTACCTCTTGGTTGTACCAAGCTGTATATGTCACTGTTAGCAAAACTGTGTACAGCACTGGGAGGAAGGAAGTCAGGTCAGATTAAGTCTCTGACTTCTCCCTAGATAAACTTTATTATTCATTTAGGAGAACCTCAGTAGTTGCTTACCTATTAGAAATGACATCATTTTTGCCTGTGAATACAATTCTGTTTTAGAACAAAATCTCTGATTTGTGCAAGTTAAAATACAAATGTTTTTAAAAGCCCAAACTGGATTGACCTGTTAAATTTGGTATCGTAGAGTATTCACACATTTCATCACTGGTCTCCTCCCTGTATGGATCATGACAGTACATAAGTACTTGGCACTGGACTGTAACACCATTGAATAACAAATCTCTAACATATAAAACAAAATGTACCTGTCCAATGTCTGACTCTCTGTATTGTTAACTTTAAAACAGAAAATACAATCAATACATTAATACAATTTATGAAACATAATTTAAAAAAACCTTTGTGTCAGAAATTACCTCTACTGTTTTCTGTATCATCCAGTCCACTGGTAGAAAGTAAGGAAGGGGACTAATGTTATTAAGCGACAGTCCATTCCAACATTCAGACAGAACCTTCAACACCTCTTATTGATTTTCTACTGTACCTGGGCTCTGACGTTACATGACCTACAACATCAAAAACAAGCAGCTACTTTTAAATATCTCAGCTATTAGTGAATTACTCCAACTGCAAATATCTGATGTACATTAGACAATGATGTCCTCATTACTTACTCTTCAGTATTTTTCTTCTGTGAAGATGTAATGCAGTAAAAATGATCCCAAGCAGCAGGGCAGGTGCAAAAACAGCTATAACTGGGACTATTAGAGAATCCATGTGAATACCTACAGTATCTTTAAATAGAAGGTTAAATGATTAGTCCAGTAAAGTGTGTAGGCATTAAATAAAAACATTTTTGGTTTAATCATCCTTACCACTGTCAATAACTTGGATAGTTTTGAAATTCCCTGAAACGCTCATTCTTTGCATCGTTACCTCTTTTGCAATATATTTGTGATCAGAGTATAAACAACTGTAGTTGCCTGACGCATGAACTGTAATTTTCTTTAGAATAAAAGTACACTCTCTTTTATTTTGAAGTAGCTCCATTTGCACTCCAACACCATCTTTAAGCAGGTACATGTGAACCTCATTTTTAAACTCTGGTTTCTGAAAGGGGATGCTACATTTTATCTCTAGATTTTTTCCGGCTTCTACTGTCGAGCTGCAAAAAATTTCAGCCGCCATCCAGTCATCTGTCAGAACAATAACACTTTTTATTTTCATCGACAAAATATGTATGTTTATCTTTGTAAAGAAATTGTATTATAAATCAGCCTCTCATTCTCATTTAATGTCACAGGGAAATAAATAAAATACCTTTTGTTGGAGACACTGACAGGCCTATCATCAGTAAAGCACCTTTTCAGAAAACATGAAATATATTGAACTATTTATATTGATATATTTACATTATATTGATATTATGTAGTACCTCAATATATTGACTGTTTGCATTTCCAGTTCAAAATCACAATATAAATGGCGTAACAAGTTTAACTTACATATTGTTAGGGAGTAGCAGGTGTCCATGGCTGATCAAACCCGTTGTATATGTAACTGTACTTACCAAACCACACGGTACATGCACAGCTCGAGTGCTGTTATTGGCCAATTATAGCTCTGACCCTTTTAACACTAATATGGAGATAATCAGACCGCTGTGTGCTGTACGTGCTGCACATTGTTTAAAATATCTTTCATGGTTACTGTTGGTTGATGTAGTCAAATACTAAAAATATTAAATGTCTGAGCATTACAGCTGTTTTTATTACAGTTTTGTGAAGATTCTTTCATATTTAATACATATATATTTTAATTATTTACGTTTCATATAAAATTATTTTAATCTACCTCAAATATAATTAAATCAAAGGAAATGTTACCCCTTTTACTGAAGATACTGATATGTCCTCATTAAAGGTTTATTATAAAACTTTCCAGAAAACAAACAAATATTTAAGTTAAACATAATTTATCTAAATTGTTAGAAAATATACCTTATAGTTGGGTATAACCCTATTCCATATTTACACCCTAATCTAAGTCAGAACAGGTCTATCTTTCATTCTTACTATTATTTTTCTCTGTGATTAAAAAAACAAAAGACAGTTAGATAAAAACATGATTAAAAAGAAAGCGAAAAAGAAGCTTGATGTACCACATTTATTAAAGTCAGCACAAGAAAACAACCCAGACACAGAAAGTGAGCAGCCTACATTTTTAATGAGGCAGTTCAGTAAGCCTAACGCACACACAAAAACTAATTGGCAAACACTTTAAGTAGTCCGGCAATAGCTAAGTCCAGTGGACAGAGCAAAAGGTTTGTTTTCCAGTAATCCGGCAAACAAATCCAAGGAGTAGAGAACCAGTGAACAAACTGGGGTCAAATGTTAGATAGCCAGTCCAGAAAAAACACTTGATAAGATACAAACTTAAGTCATACAACTTTGGTATGCACACTAGGACCATGGACTGGGGTCAGTAAGTGTGTTTGCGCTTACTGTCCGATTCTAGATTAGGACTTGGACCTGACAATTAACATACAACTTTTCACAAAATTAAAACTGGACACACGCTCTGTTGAAAGTTTCATAGGGAAGATGTAATAGAGATAAAGCATTACTTCGTGATAGTTAGCAAATAATTACATCGCCAACTATTAAATTACTTAAAATTGTAAACTGTTCATTAATTGATAGTTCATTTTAAGAATTCTTTTTTTTTTTAACGAATGTTAGAAAAATAATATAATAAAACATGCACAAGTAAAATAATGCAATTAAAATTCTGTTTTTTAAAACAGAAAATGTGTAGTTTTATCTGACTGGCCACTTTATTTACACTATTGCTTTGAGAGATTTTAGGAGAGTAAATAGAAAGAATTTCAGATCTAATGAAACCCATATGAATGGTCTGAAGTCAATTTTTTTAAAAATCACTATTGATGACAGGTTAGCCTGTGACATTAATTCTTTGTTAATGTCAATTACATTTTGGACAATTAAAATATTAATTTCAAAATCATTGGACACAAATTTGGCCATTACAAGAAGTTTAACATTTCAGCTTCACCATTGTACAGCAGGTTGCTGATTTATTCATAGGTAGAAAGATAATTTCTGATTAATTCAAGGCTTTTAATTCTGGGCCTTTGTAAAGATCACAGTCTGTTTCGGCTTCTTCTTAATATCTGGAATATTTTGTGAGACACAAAAATAAAGTCAGATTTTATTTCAGTATAAAAGTGCACTCTTGTATACATTCATTTCCATTGCATTACTTAGAGTTCCATTTTCACAACATTAACAAAGAATTTGACAAGTTTGACAAAGAATGTTTCACATGTAGCTGTCGGTTGTACTAAGGTGTATATGACTAAAGTAGTTTGACCTGTGAATACATTTCTGTTTTACAGCAAAATGCATGATTTGTGGAAAGCATTTAAATAAATTCAAATGTCTTAGAAAACCAGAACAGGGTTTACCTGCAGATTCTGGCATTGCAGAATATTCACACGTGTCATTGTTCTCCACCCTGTATGTAATAGGTAGTTCTATAAGTACTGAGAACTGGTCTACAAGACCATAAAATATCAAATCTGTTGCATGTAAAACAAAATTCATCTTTCTAATGTTGAATTCTGTGGACTGGAATCTTATAAACAGACAATGCAAATTTGAATAAACTCATTCAAGACATTAAGAAAAACAATTGTGTCAAAAATTACAGTTATTATTTTCTGTATTATCTGGTCCAATAATAGAAAACAAAGAAGCAGACTATTATTATTAAGCTATAGTACATTCTGATACAACCTTCAACAGCTGTTACAGATTTCATATCTATTGTACCTGGGTTCTGGGATTAGATGATTTGTAACATCATTATTTGATTAATTCCAACTGCAGATTTCTGATGTGAAATAGGTAAGGATGTCCTCATTACTTACTCGTAAATATTTTTGTGATGCGGAGACATAATGCAGTAAAAATGACCCCAAGCAGAAGGACAACAATGACAGAAGTAACTAGGTCTCTTAGAGAATCTATAGGTTGAACATCTACAGTAGCAAAAACAATGATTTTTTTTAAGGTTTGCATGATTACCCCTGTTTACATTCATATTTCACAGTGCATTTTCGTACCCGTTAAATTCAGATTTTACTTATTACCTACTTGATTATAAAGGAAAACTGGGATATTTCTTACCTCTGACAATAACTTTCAAGATAGATTTGGAATTCCCTGAAGTGTTCATTCTATCAATTGTTACCTCCTTAGCAATATATTTATGATCAGAGTACAAACAACTGTAGTTGCCTGACTCCTGAACTGAAATATTCTTTAGAATAAAAGTACTCTCCCATATATCTCGAAGTAGATTCATTTGCACTCCAACACCATTTCTAAGCAGATATATGTGAGTCTTGTTTTTTACATCTTGTATCAGTAAAGGGATGCTACATTTTATCTGTAGGTTTTCACCAGGTTCTACTGTTGACCTGCCAGAAACTTCAGCTGCCATCCAATCATCTGTTGTGTCAAAACACATTTTTATTTCAATTAAGCAAATGTGTACTTTCTCTTTTTATTAAAATTGATAAGTATGACAAATCATATTCTCATTGTGTTTCTGCTTATTTTAATTATTTATTCTAATAGAAAAATAAATAAAATACCTTTTGTTGGAGACACTGATATGCCCATCATGAGTAAAGTACCTTTCCACAGAACATGAAATGTAATTCACATGGTCAGAATAAGCATCTTATTTTTCATTTTCATATTGAGCCATTTATATTATTTACATCTTGTTATGTAGTGCCTTTATATATTGTTTTCATTTCCACATCACAAAGATTACAGTATAAATGTCATACGAGGTTTAACTTACATATTGTTATGAAGTAGCAGGTGTCCATGGCTGATCAAACACTTAGAAGTACTCTGGATCTTTTAAAGAGCTGTATGAACCTGTACTTACTAAACCACACAGTACGCTGCTCGAGTGCTGTTAGTGGCCAATTATAGCTCTCACTTTCTTACCACAAAAATGGAGACCTTCAGTCAGCTTGGTGCTGTGCACGCTTCGTATTGTCTAATATGTCTCACATGATTACAGTTGTTCAGTGTTTTAATATACACATAAAGACAAGCCAGATTTTTTTTAGTACCTCTTGAGTGTTACAGCTGTCTTTATTAAAGCTTTGATAAGATTATCATGTAAATTGCAAAAATTCATAAAAATATGCATTTATCAACTTGTCACACCACTGCCTGGTGCAAAATGAAAAGCTGATGCTGAGGCCCAAGGGGCTTGGCTCTGGCAGAGACTGCAGTAGGAGCAGGCATGGGACTGGGCAGACTTCAGGGAACAGGCACTTGACGAGGCGGAGCCTGGGGAGCAGGCACTGGCTTCAGAGTGGGCGGAGCTTGGGATGCAGGCCTCACAGCAGGCGGAGCTCGGGCCGATGATATGGGGGACACTGATTTGATTCTCAGAGCAGGAGCATGAGGGCCAAAACAAGCACAAAATACTTGTCTTTTCAGAATCAAACCGGGTAGCACGCCAGACAGGTTGTAACATGATGGTGGACGGACAGAGACAAAAGGAAGAAACATGCTTAAATAAGAAACTAACTAAACTGAAACACATGCAAACACTAAACTAACTGATTAAACCAAACAAGATACTAAACCAGTAGATTAACAGAACAGGGTAAGCTGGAGGCAGAGACTAAAACAGAAACCAATGAATCAAACAGATCACGAAACTATGAACAAAGAACTAAGCAAACACAGGTGTATCTGATAATTAGACTAACTAACCTATCAGGACACATGGGGCAGGACATAATTAATTAGGCATCTTCCCGGAAAAAATAAACAATTTATCTGAATTTTAGCAAATATTCTTTTTAAAAAAATCTCTATTATACAGTCTTTACATTGATATGATATATATCTTAAATATTAAAGTGACAATCCGTTTCATATTCACACCCTAATCTATGATGACCTGCTGTGAGAGCCAGGCCCAGACCAAGGGAGGAGTCCGTCTCATCAGACTCCAGCTCCGGACCTTCACAACAACCTCAACTCACCAGATCTACGTCACCAGAGTATTAACCTATCATAGACAATTTACCAGTATTTAAAGACTCTCAGTTACAACAGTTCTTTGCGAAGTATTGTTATGCCTAGAGCTACATACTGAGCGTTCCTTTTGTTTGCCTGCTTTCGTTTTGACCTTTGCTTTCGGTTATTGGATTACCCGTCTGCCTCTGGCGTTTCGGATTTGTTTGCACCGCGGACTGTGTTTTCTGGTTTTGAACTGTGCTTTAATAAACCCTCGGCTTTTCATCAAATTGATCCTGTGCCTGCGACCTGGTTTTGTCGACTCTGCGTTTGGGTTCACCTGCCTGCCGTTACACCTGCCTCAGAACAAGTTTTATCTTTTATTCATACCATTCTTTTTTTTATCTGTGATGTTTTAAATTGACAGTAAGATGTCATAAAAGCCCTGTTAATCGCAGCAAATAAGATTGATGTACTATATTTATTATTATTAGGACAAGAATATGACCAAGGTGAAGAAAGTGAGCAGTCCACATTTCTTTGTAGGTTCAGTAATCATCATCTAACCGGCAACACAGGTGTCAGGAAGGCAAACAAGTTCAAATAGACTGGTAATAGCTAAGTCAGGGGACAGAGCAAAAGGTGTGTTTACCAAATAATCTGGCATACAGGCCAAATCCACAGTTGGTAGCATAACAGCTAGGGAGTCGGATCCATGATCACAGGGCTGTAGACCAGTAAAGGTGCCACTGAGGTACTCATGAGCAAGGTACTGTTCCAGAGCATTGCTCAATGGCGCTGCACGTCAACTGCACTGTGTGCTGTGCTGTGGGGTGTCCACAATGTCAAATAGTCAATGACGTTAAACAAAGAGTAGAAAACCAAGGAACAAACCAATGTAAAAATAGAAAGAGAACCAGTATAGAACAACCACTTTGCAATGCAGGAACATAAGTCATAAACAACACTTTGTGGTCTGGGACAAAGGACTGGACTCAGTAAGTGTATTTGTCCTTACTTTACCATTCCAGAATCGGGCTGGGACCAGTCATTAAATTACTTAAATATGTAAACAGTTTATTAATTGATAGTTTTTTGATAGTTCTTAGTACAAATATATGCAGAAGAAAATAAGAAAAAAATGCACAAGTAAAATAATGTAATTTCAATTCCGTTTTTAAAAGCAGAGAACGTGCAGGTTTATCTGACTTGCATCTTTATTTAAACTAACACTTGTTTTTAAGTGATTAATATGGAAAAAAAAATTCTGAACAGATCTAATGAAGTCTATATGAATGGTCTGATGTCTTTTAAAAACATCAGTATTAACTAGAGAGGTACATTTTCTGAAGAAAATGTGAGTGGTGCTTGCCGTGGCAAAACTTGGGCCTCAATATTACAATGTTTCCTTCAATTCTCTGTGAAAAACAACATTTAAAGTGCTGGTATAGCAGTGATATGACAATAAGACAATATTGCTTCTATTCATATTGGTAATCATGTTAAGAGCAAAATGCTAATATAGTCAGCATAATGCTAGCAACATGCTAATATAGTTAGCATAATGCTAGCAACATGCTAATCAGCAAAACGTCATGCTAGCAACATGCTACGCATGCTAAGCATCATGTTAAAGACATTCTAATGATGTTGCTAGCAACATGCTAATATAGTTAGCATAATCCTGGCAACATGGTAATCAGCTAAACGTCATGCTAGCAACATGCTACTCACACTAGCATCATGCTAGGAACATGCTACACATGTTATTAACGGAATGTTAATATAGTAAGCATAATGCTAGCGAAATGCTAATATCGTTAGCATCATGCTAGCCACGTGCTAATATAATTAACATAACGCTAGCGACATGCTAATATTATTAGCATAATGCTAGCAACATGCTAATCATGTTAGCATCATGCTAACAGCATGCTAATGAGGTTGCTAGGGGGCGTGGCTTAGGAGCATCATGATAAATGCGAAAGACTGATTGGTTGCCTGAGTGTTGCCCCTGTGGGGGCAATATCCCCCCCCCCACCTCTTTACAAGAGTCATACCACCCCATTCCTGAATGAGCCGCACAATTTGCCACCTCTTTCATGGGTCTACGACAAAGGGTACAGGAATAGTTCTGCGCCAAAGTCCACATTCTAAGTCAGTGGGGCAACTTTGGGCGCCTTTTCCGCCCCAGGGGCAAAAAACCTCTACCCTCTTGCGGGGTATGTTCTGACACAGGTTGCAAACTTCTTCAAATGTGGTAAATTTGACCTTTCTACAAAATTTGTGTGACATAAAAAATAATGTCAGGGGGTGTTTTGTATAGCGCTGTATCTATCTGCAAACTATCTGCTATCTGCTATCATACATTCATTCAGAATTTCATTTTATAACATAAACACAATGTGCTCATAACAATGGCAAATTTTTAAACCATTTTTCCATTACAATTCTATTTTACAGCAAAATTCATGATTTGTGCAAAGTATTATGACATTACATAAATACTACACACTGGTGTAAACCACAACCATTAAAGATCAAATCTGTTGCATGTAAAAGAAATATACCTGTCTAGAGCTGCAACTATCGATTTTTTTTTGTAACTGAGTATTCTATTGTTTTTTTCATCAATTAATTGAGTAATCGGATAAATGATTTTTTAAACCCCAGATAACCCAGACCTTTGTTTTTAGGCTAATTCTAGTCTGAGTATAACAATAGCTTATTTTAACAACCTTTTACAGCTGTTATAGCTGGGCTCTGAAATTAGATGATCAACATCAAAACAAGCAGCTACTTTTAATGCTCAGCTGTTAACAAAACTTTGAATTAACAAAACTGCTAATATCTGATGTAAAATGGATAAGGATGTCCTCATTACTTACTCTTACATATTTTTGCTCTGTGAAGATATAATGTAATAAAAATGATCCCAAGCAGCAGGAAAATAAAGACAGAAATAACTGGGCCTCTTAGAGAATCCATCTGAATACCTGCAGTAGCATGGAAAATGATCATAGAAGGTTAAATGATTACCTCTGCTTAAATTCATATTTTACAGAACATGTCCTCAGTCCTTTTACAGTACA